>OVBB01000008.1:0-242182 GCA_900406415.1 Isatis lusitanica
GTGAGGGGTTATTCTATAATTGTACTTCATTTTTAATAGTATTAAGATATCTAAAAAATGAATAACTGAAGTCATCCAAATTCTTATATCCAAAATTACATATTTAATTAAAATAACAACATATTATCATTTAAACCAAACATTTATTTATATTTTATGTAACAGATTTATTCTGGTTTTAGCATATTTAAAAACAAAAACAATTGTGTATATCTTTTTTTTGGTCAAGAAACAGTTGTGTATATCTAAAACAAAAAGAATAACTGAACGCATCCAAATGCTTATTATATCCAGAGTCACATATTTAATTAAAATAACAACATAATATTATTAAAACCAAACATTTATTTATTTTTTATAAATAAAATTATAAAAACAGTTAAAACTCAGAAAAAAACGAAAATAAAATCCTAACCAATTATTTATGTCTTAGTAATTTTGTAAATATATAAAACCCACGAGAGAAAGCACATAGACACTAATGGCACCTACACCCATGGGCAAACTGAGCCAATCAATTCAGAATGAAAAAGAAAGGCTCAGATGGAGTTCTCTAGCTAGAAAGGTAGCTTCCGGGAGGGCTTCGAACAATGAGAGCACAGAAACTCCAGACAAAAGGTTTCTTCATACTCGCTGTCATTGATGCACCGACCACATTGGAAACACCTCTGTATGCAAAGAGAACAAGCACGACATTCATCAGAACCTTTCGCCTTCGCTTTGCAATCTTCTGCAGGACACTCATAGACAAGCCTAGAGTTCTGACATTTCGGGCACACCTCAATATCTAGCACCACGTCATCCTCGCAGGACACACTTGACTCTCCTCTATGGTAAAAACGCGGCTTCTTCACAGACCGCTCCATGTTACTACTGTCTATGCCTAACAAGCCAAACAACTCATCATAGATGTCTTTAGTAACTCCAAATAGGCCACCTATCTCCAAATATTTCACTTGGAGCTTTCCCGCAGACTTCAGATCCTTCAAGGTGCTCAAAACACTCTCGATCGTGATCCTTGTGCATCCAGGCACGCCAAGCTGCCAACACAAAGACAAGATTAGTTACAGATTCACTTCATTAGTACTGTCCTAAATTGAAAAAGAAATAAAAAAACACTCACCTTAACTACTTGTGGGTTGCGCTCCAACACACGCTTAATACAATCATCTGTAATTCTCGAGCAGTCCACGAGCCTCAAGCACTGCATAGTCCCCTGAGCCCTCTCGGTCAACTGCACAAGAACCTCGTCCGTGATCTTCTCATTCAACGGCTGACCAATGTGGATATGTCTCCACAGCAGCGAATCATCATACACAACCGTATGCAGAGACTTGCAAACCATACTGACTGAAAGAAGATCCTTCACTCCCAAGTGATAAAGACAAAAAGTAAACCCTAGATGAACGTTCGCACTCTCTCCTCCATCATTGTTACAGCGATCGCTACTCTCTCCAACTTCACCACCACCATTCCTCGCATCCCCTACGCTCAACACATCATCCACACTACTAGCAGATATAAAGGCACCATGACAAGACACGTCATCACCATCAAACGCATCACCAAACACGTTATTGTACACACGAGTCTCCGGGAACTCCTGAAACCGCATTGCATTGTTCCAAATGAAACTCAACCCAGCAAAGAGCTGGTGGTTTCCGTCGCCAATCCCAACCTCATCGCTTCCGTATTGGCTATAATCAACCTCCAAATCCTCGAGCCACCCAGTGATGGCGGTGAAAGTGTTGTTGATGTCCATGCCAAAGGGATCAGATGGCAAAACATCAAGTATGTCAGCAGAAGCTGAATAAAAGTGTCTATGAGAGAAATTTAACGCCATTCCTATTAGCCTCCTAATATAAATCTATATATACACTTGCAGAACCTAAAAAATCCCTTTGTACAGAATCCCTAATCCCTAAGATGAAAGATCAGATCCGGAAAAAAAGCTATGTTTTTTTTTTGGGGTTATCTATAGAGAAAATTAAGAAACAAAGGAAAAAAAGATTTGGATCTATGGATAAAGGAAACTCTTGATTTCAGATGACAACCAAAAAAATACTAGTCACCGAAATTTTGCAGAGCTTTCCTTTGGTTTAAGAGAAAACCCTAACGAAACCTATAAGAAAACGAAACGAAACGGAAGAAGCTAGATGAGACGTATTAACAACGAATTGGTGACAAAAGAATGAATGAATAAATCGATTTGTTTTTTTTTTTTCTATCTTTTTCTGTTTTTTTTTTTAAAAACACTTGCTCGATCAAAACTAGGGCTTTCGAGAGAATTCGAAAGCTAAATCCTCCTAAATTAAGAAAAGATGAAAGATTTGTTGATCCGTGGGATCGAATTGAATCAACCAAATAGAGAAAGAAGTTGAAATCAAAGAGAGCCCTTCCTCGCCCACGAAGAACAGTGATCAACTGCAATAACCAAACCGAGCCCTCGCCGGAATAAACAAGATCTCCTTTTTTTTTGGGAAATCTTAAATAGTTCGAATTAGAATGAGAACAAGCAGCAAAAGTTTCTTCCTCTTGGTTGAAGCAATTTCGATTCAAGAAGGACAGAGGAGAAAGAGAGAGAACGGGTTGGTGAATTTGGTCGACCGAGTCAAGAGAGAAAAGGATGGAAAGGACGAGAAAATTGTGCCAGAAAATCTATTTTTATTTTAGGGTCGAGATTTTACGAGGGAGAGAAGGAAAAAAATAAAAGAAGGAAAATAAAATTAAAAAGGAAAGAGATAAGATTAGGGTAACGGTGAAATCGTCAAAGTCTTGAAGGAGATAGACACGTGTCGTTTCTAGACTTCTCTGTCATTCTACTCACCATTTTGTCTGTCGATAAACTGGAGATATCTCTATTTTCTTTTTCATCTATAAAACATGTTTAATCTCCATGTTTGATAAACAAATTAATTAGTCAACACCAGATGAATTAAGAAAATTACTTTTAACTAGTAATATCTTTAGTAATTTTATGTTTTTCAATATAATACAGTTTATTTTTTATAAATAATTCCAGAATTTTTGAGAAAATTTCAATGGTTCTTCAATATTTTTTCTTATTGGATTTGAGTCATTTAATAATTCCAATGGTTCTCCACAATATCATGTTATTGAAATAAATCATTTGTACAAATTTTGTAAAATCTCATATTATTAAAAGTTACAGATCTCATCGATCAAATTTATCAAATATGATTTACTCTTTTTTTTTTGTTATAAATAAATCATGTTTTCTTGTGGATTTTTACTACTTGTTAGGTTCAGTAGATAAATTGAAGATATGTATATGTGATTCTTTTCTTTTCTTGATTTCATCTACAAAACATGTTTGATAAACAAATTCGTTAGCCAACCAACTTACACATTTTATTTTATTTTTAACTAATGATAATTTTAGTATTTTAATTTTTTATACAATACAGTTTATGACAATTCTCAAAAATACCATACTTTTATGTTTTTATGACAAAAATACCACACCGAGGTGAAAATGACAAAAATTACATTTTTTTAAGAGAAAAAGATTATTATACATTTATTTTTATATGTTTTCCAATCCGTTAAACATAAACCCTAAAACCCAAAATCTAAACCCTAATTAATGACTTTTGAACCCAAATTTATTCATTTAATTATCTTTAAACCATTAAATAAATGTTATTTTGTCATTTTTACTTTGGTGTGTTATTTTTGTCACAAAAACATGAAAGTGTGGTATTTGAGGGTATTTATCTACAGTTTATTATACATTTTTATGATTAAATCTTTATGTCTTAGACTCAAATATCTGATATGTATCTATGTTTCATAAAACATCATTATTACCTACAACTATATGATATCGTTGCCAAATATATATGTTGGTTATAGTAACACGTAAAGTTTGATGTAGACTGGTTTTTAGTATAAGGAATGCTTTGCAGACGAAGGTACACTTCGAACCTTAGTATAAAAATGAATAATGATGAACGTCCAAGATTCTTCTCCTCTGTGTGATTAGTTCCGAAACAGAAAATATATAATAATAATCGATGAACACAGCAGAACCATTAGTTTTTGGAAGATTTTGTTGGGTCAATATATAGTTAGCTTTCGGGAAAATTATTAGTTCGTCTTTAGCAAAAAAAATAGAAATCAGTTAGAAAAATGTTTAAACAATAAAAGAGTCACACGTCCAATAAATAAATAAATGAACAGCCAATTCGATATTGATGTTGGAATATTATACTGATTTATTCGTTTGTTAAAGGATCTTCAGTTCACACAACTTTAGAAGAGTATCTACGATGCTAAAAAGAGTCCTGAGTGGGGCTTTCTCAGGCCCATCTACAAAACAAGCTTATAGATGGTAGTAATATTCATTACCGAACTATGGAAGAAGATCCAAAGAATAAATGAGAAGTGTATAAGCAGACAGATAAAATACACATGTCCCTTGAATTTAAAGCCCACACAAAAAATCAAGATAAAACATAAAAAATAAACATATAATTATAAACACAATCCAGGAAACCTTTGATCGAACCAAACACCAAGCAAGGCTGATGACCAACACAACAAAGAACTATAATAATAAATCTAATAGAAATTAGGTACCAAAAAAAAAAGATTCAAAATTTCTATATCTAGTTTTTGGAGAGAGAAGAGTAAAGATAATTTTGTGAGAGAGAGGATAACTCAATAATGCATATTTTTTTTTTTGCATCCATTCTCGTAAATGATAGAACTATATATCACTTTATTTTATTTTTATTTTGTTCTAAAACGATATACCAAAAAACATACCATTGTTACCATATGTATTAGCTACTTATGCAACTTCTGGTTCATCATATAAGCTATAAAGACAAACACAGTAATGAATTGTTAGCTCCATAACAGATAGTTGCACTATATAGATATTGCGTGATATGGCAATGGAGACTTATTAAGGATATAACAAAAAACATATATATTTGATAAGATAAAAACTATAGTGCATAATGTGAATCTTGGTGGCTATGTACAGCTTTAGAGACAGAAGGAACATGTGTCATTTGTATTCATAATTTAAACCAATGACTGGCCTTGGATAAATATGGGCGTCTGATCTCTTAAGCTTTTAATAGTAAAAAAAAACTTCATTTGGTTTAGTGGTGACAGTCTTGAAACCACTTTTATTAATTAGAAGTGTGAAGGGTTCACACAATTTTCTTAATTACATTTGTTTGGAACTCCATTTCCACAAGGCACGATTCTGATCAAAAGCTAGGTTTTGAAAACAATCCACTTTTGAGTGCGGTTCACGTGTTGCAACCTGCAAAGCTATGTACAAACAACAAAGAGAGGGTTGTATTGTATGCATCGCTACAACTCATAACGACAAGCAAACGACGTCGTGTGCTTGTGTCTCAAATCTTGAAAATATTTTGGGTGTAAATCGCAATCATAATATAAACACAAAAGTAAGACTTGGCATCCCAGAATACTATTAAAAGAAAGCGAGCACATAAATCAATTGAATTATAAAATAAAAGTTTGGTCGATCAAACGAAAACCGTTGGATCATCCATGGGAAAGAAGAAGAAGAATTATAACTGGATCACGAGAAGAATATACAATTTTTATTAAAAGGAAAAAAGAAAAAGAGCAAAAAAATTAAAAAATAAAGCAGAAAATTCAATTCATTTCATCGCTTTGGGAGGAAAAAAAAAATTCATACTTCCAAAGGAAAGGGGAAAGAAAACCAAAAAAAAAAAAAAAAAAAAAAAAAAAAAAAATTCCAAAGTNTTCTCAAGTCAACAAAGAACAACGAAACGAAAGAGGTCCGAAGAACTTTGAATGTTGTTATCATCATCATCATCATCGTTGTAATCGCTTTTTCTCATCTGGGTATTTCTTCTGTTGACCTCAATTTGTCTCATCGCTGATTATTGCTTCGTTTTGATTCTCCGATTATCGAAGCCCCTTTTAGTCTTCCAAATTCATTGCTCTGTGTGTGTTGTGGGGAATGTACAGCTTTCGTCTTGCTTTCGTTCTCTGATTCTCTTCATAGCGTTTCGTTTTCGGATTGTTTACAGAATTGGAATCGCCGAAAGTTCGAAACTTTTTTTTGGGTTTCGTACAAAAGGGCGTGCGTGATTAAGGAAGAAGAGAGAAAGGAGAATTTGTTCGCTATTGTAATCCGAGAAAGTTTAGAGATTTCTCTCGATTTTTCAGGTATGTGATTCGATTCTGCTTATAAAAAGTTATATAGCTGATCTAGGATTTGAGTTTTTAGCTTTTTGTTAGACGATGAAGAGACCAAGTCTCATGGATTTGTTCTTATAGGTCTGTTTCTGTGGGATGATTAGAGAATCTGAGCTCTGTTGTTGAGAATAAACAAGCATGTGGAAACAGATTCTAAGTAAGCTTCCCAAAAAGTCTTCAAAGAACGAACATCATCGTGGACGTGAGCACGGTGGCCATTCTTCTTCATCTCAAGCTTCCGGTGCTTCTACTTCCAAAAGCAGTGACAATGGCGCCGGGAAACCAGGCAATTCGCACGCGAAGAACGCTCCTGCAGGCGGCAAGTCCGCTGCTTCGGACTCGGGTTTTAAAGATGGGAATCTAAAGAGCAGTGTGAACAACAACAACAACAACAACAATGGAGTCTTCACTCCTTATGAAGCATTGCCGAGTTTCAAAGATGTTCCAAACACGGAGAAGCAAAACTTGTTCATAAAAAAGTTGAACTTGTGTCGTGTAGTGTTTGATTTCACGGATCCTACGAAGAACATCAAGGAAAAAGAGATCAAGAGGCAGACATTGCTGGAGCTTGTGGACTATGTGAATTCCGCAAATGGAAAGTTTAGCGAAGTGGGTATTCAAGAAGTCGTTCGGATGGTCTCTGCTAACATATTCAGAACACTAAATCCTCAACCACGCGAGAATAAAGTTATTGATGCCTTAGACCTGGAGGAGGAAGAGCCTTCCATGGATCTTGCGTGGCCTCACTTGCAGCTTGTGTATGAGCTTTTCTTGAGGTTTGTTGCTTCTCCTGAGACTGACACCAAGCTGGCCAAAAGATACATAGACCAATCTTTTGTCCTGCGGTTACTTGATTTATTTGATTCCGAGGATCCTAGAGAGAGAGATTGTCTGAAAACCATACTCCATCGGATCTATGGTAAATTTATGGTTCATCGTCCTTTCATAAGGAAATCCATAAACAATATCTTCTATCGGTTTGTTTTCGAGACAGAGAAACATAACGGGATCGCTGAGTTTCTAGAAATCTTGGGGAGTATCATCAATGGGTTTGCTCTTCCCTTGAAAGAAGAGCACAAAGTGTTTCTCGTTCGAGTTCTGATACCTCTCCACAAACCGAAATGCTTGCAAATGTATCATCAACAGTTGTCTTATTGCATTACACAGTTTGTAGAAAAGGACTGCAAACTTGCTGATACGGTTATAAGAGGCTTACTGAAATACTGGCCTGTGACAAATAGTTCCAAAGAAGTCATGTTTCTGAATGAGTTGGAGGAAGTACTCGAAGCAACTCAGCCACCAGAGTTCCAACGGTGCATGGTCCCTCTCTTTCGCCAAATAGCTCGATGTTTGAACAGTCTGCATTTTCAGGTACCTTTAACGCTGCTTAGTTAACTCTCTATGCTTTCTCACATTTGTTTTCACAAGTATCAGCGTTTCGCCAATGTATAGACATTTTCTGAAAAACATTCTTTGTTGCTGTTGGTTGCGCCTCTTATTCGCTAGGCGATATTGTTTGAGATACTTAACTGTATCAGTGTTTCGCCTGCGTATATACATTACCAGCTACTGGAGACCGTTATCGCCTAACTGACTGTTACATCAGATAGAAGAGTTGGGTGTTGCAATAATGAAAGTACTAATGTTTATCAAATTGATGATACTTACTTGAGAAAGTTTCTTGGACTAATCGATTTGTTAAGGCTATTGTCGTATGGAAAGTTATGAAACCAAAAGGTAAAATCTCTTTTGGCTAAACAGTGCATATGAGCTTCTACAGGAAAAAGTTTGTTCACTTTGTATAAGTCTAGTAGGTTTAGGACGTAGTGAGTTATGACTACATCTCCAGTCTTTGTTTCAGTCTATTACATGCATCTGTTTGGATTTTGCAGGTTGCAGAGAGAGCTTTATTCTTATGGAACAACAATCACATCGAGAATCTAATAATGCAGAGCCGCAAAGTTATTCTTCCAATTATATTCCCTGCCTTGGAGAGAAACGCGCAGAATCATTGGAACCAAGCTGTTCATAGTTTAACACTAAACGTACGAAAGATATTTCACGACCTTGACCCTGAGTTGTTCAAGGAATGCCTTGCTAAGTTCAAAGAAGATGAATCAAAGCAAGCTGAAACCAAAGCGAAACGTGAAGCTACTTGGAAACGTTTGGAAGAACTTGGGATGCGAAAGGCTTCATGAGGGTTTAGAGCTGTAGAGAAGAAAAAGAGAAAGCTTTCGTGTCTTCGATTGGAATGCGGTATGTTCTTCAGACACGTCTGATATCAATTCAGGAGAAGCATTGAAGAAAAGTTTCCATATTGGTCTCTCCTTTGAAGAACAGGAAACTCAAAATGTAAGATTGTTTCCGTTTTGATTTTCCATTTTTTTTTCCTTGTTTCCTCTGAAACCTTCCTGTTCGTTGAAGCTTGTCAATGGCTTTCTTTTGCTACATTGTCCGATCTCTGCTCCTCTTTCTTGAGACTGTCTGATTCATTCCTCTTCTGCTTTTGATACCTGCAAAATTGCAGCTTTAGGGTTTGCCACGCTAAAGAATCAGTTTGTTGTTTGTATTAAAAACCTTCCTGTGTTTTTTTTTTTCACTTGTATAATTTCTTTTAAATCAGAAAAATTCGTGAGTCTATGAAAGAAAAAAAAGAACATTTGTCAACAATCTTCTCGTTAATTTGCCTTTGGCCAATCTTTGGAAACTCGAGAGAAATTCAATAGACCAAAAAAAAAACTTCGGTTTCAGTTTTGAGGTCTGTGGATTTGTTTACGAACTCCACAACTCTTGGAACTCTCAAAAGAGTAATAAACACCTAATGCATAATCGAGATTTGGTTCAGTGATTGGATTTTTAAGTCTTTAAGTTCATTGGTTTTGAGTTTCGGGGTTATGACTTAAACATTGTCGACATGCTGTTCCCTGTTCAGACAGTGAAAATTTTCTCTGGTCATTGGGTCTTCTCTCAGTCACCATCCTCTCTTTTCTCTCTCTCCAGTCTCTAATATCTAATCTCTATCCATTTCTTTTTCTCTCTCTTGATGCCAACGAAGCAATAGCTATGAAAAGCTAAACCCTTCTTCGTCGTCTTCCTCTTCTTCTTCTTCTTCTTGGTACTTTGATTGTTTAGATTACTTGGGGTCAAACCCAAGTTCTTCTTCTGCTTCGTTATATGATTCATGAGTCCAGATCTTGCTTTCTGGGTCCAGAAACGATTCACCCGCTTGCTTCATGATATAAAGTTAATACCTTTTTGCTCTGGGTTGTGGTTTTTGTCTGCTTCCTTCTTTTGCTTTGTCAAATCGAGATCTAGTCAATAAGAGATGTTCACAAGAGTTGTTCTTGTGCGTGGTGTGATGATGTTAAGAGTAGTACAGTATACTTCTTCAATCGGATTTTGAGGTTTCTGAGATCTGACTTTGCTTTGAAGTAATGGAAACTTGAGAATCTGATCTGAGTCTACTCGTTTGAGAAGATACAGTTGGAAACTGAAGTTTGACTCATAGATCGGAAGCTTTGAGAAGATGTTTAAGCAGATACTTGGGAAGCTTCCTAAGAAACCTTCTGCGAAGTTTTGGGATAATGGTGAGTCCCAAGCTCCAGATAACAACAATCAAGGTGATGAAGTTTTAAGCCAGAGGTCATCAAATGGAGACGCTGTGGATTGTGTTTCTGTTGAGGTCTTGCCAAGGCTGAGAGATGTTTCCATCTCCGAGAAGCAAGAGCTGTTTCTTAAGAAGCTTAGATTATGCTGTGTAGTGTTTGATTTCGTCGCCGAGCCTCAGCGAAACCTGAAGGAGAAAGAGATCAAAAGACAAACACTTCTTGAAGCTGTGGATTATGTCATCTCCTCAGGGAATGGGAAGTTCCCTGAATCAGTTATTCAAGAAGCTACAAGGATGATTTCGGCTAATCTCTTTAGTAATCCTCATCAACAATGGAAGAACAAAACTCCAGAAGCAGCAGATTTGGAAGAAGAAGAAGGATCTTTGAACCCTTCTTGGCCTCACTTGCAGATTGTTTACGAGTTCCTTCTACGGATCGTTGCATCTCCCAACACAGACGCGAAGATATCCAAGAAATACATCGACCATACATTCGTTCTCAAGCTATTGGATTTGTTCGACTCTGAAGATCCAAGGGAGAGAGAGTATCTCAAAACGATACTTCACCGGATCTACGGGAGGTTCATGGTTCATCGTCCGTTCATCAGGAAAACAATGAACAACATCTTGTATGACTTCATATTCGAGACAGGGAAACACTCGGGGATCGCCGAGTTTCTTGAAGTGTTAGGATCCATCATCAATGGATTCGCTTTACCTCTCAAGGAAGAACACAAGCTCTTCCTTACCCGAGTCTTGGTTCCTCTACACAAACTGAAATGCTTACCTAATTACCATCAACAGCTTTCTTACTGCGTTATACAGTTTGTTGAGAAAGACTGTAAGCTCGCTGACACCGTCATTAGAGGGTTGTTGAAGTACTGGCCGGTTACTAATAGCTCCAAAGAAATCATGTTCTTGAATGAATTGGAGGAGATATTAGAAGCAACTCAGTTAACAGAGTTTGAGCGTTGTATGATTCCTCTCTCTCGCCAAATTGCTCAGTGCTTGAGCAGCTCTCACTTTCAGGTTAGAGACTAATAGTTTCATCTACCGTTTTTGTTGTTGTTAAGAGTCTTGAGTTGTTCATGAGTTTTACTGTTTGTGTGTTTAGGTAGCGGAACGGGCTTTATACTTATGGAACAATGATCATGTCAGTAATTTGGTGAGACATAACAGCAGAATCATTTTACCGATAGTGTTCCCCGCTTTGGAGAAAAACGGTAGTAGTCATTGGAATCAAGCTGTCAAGAACTTGACCGAGAATGTTCTCAAGGTTCTGTCTGATACAAATCCAGAATTATTCGAAGAATGTTTGCGCAAGTTTCAAGAAGATCAGCAAAATGCAGAGGATACCAAGAAGAAGAATGGAGAAACCTGGAGACAGCTAGAGGAGATTGTTGCTTCAAAAGGACACACATCAATGGCGAAGTAAAGAGGTTTTTTTCTGCACTTTACGCAATACAGAATGAAAGAAAAGAAAAAAAGTCGTTTTTATGTTTTGTTTATTTTCCGCTGGTCGTTTACGCCTGAAAGGTATATACAATTTTACTTGCTTGCTTGCTTCAAAGCCTCTGGTATCGTTAAACAGTGTGAGTGAGATTTTTAGCCAAGTGTTTGTCCTCTTTCAGTTCTTGATTTGTCTGTATCATTCTGTTTATGTAAAACATCCTCTTATGAAAAAGACGAATTTTTCTGTTGTCTGAATCTGGGAAATGATCTCCATCTGGGTGAAAAGAGTTTTGTGCTCAAGTGTACAAAGGATTCTATTGACAATTGTCTGCAAGAATCTTCGAGTTTCTGTCTGTTAAAAATGTTATTTTACAGCAGGTTAGATTCTTGGTCGGTTTTTCTTGTAAAGGTCACACCCTAAAAGTCTGATGAGAGCTGATGTTCACTTCCAGAGACATCATGAAGCCATTATATCCCACTCCAAACCACTTCAAGAACTTTAAACTCTCTCTTTTAAAAAAAGCAACTGGGCGATTGCAGAAGCTGAAACAGTCTGGTCTGTGAGAGAATTGTCTTTTTGTAGAGAACAGATAAAGATGGCCAACTTAACAAAGAATGGTCAAACCCAGAGTTAATTGTTTAATTTGTTTCTTGGAACTTGGGACTTTGGACCCGCGTAAAATAACTTGGAAATCGATCACCCTAAAAGCTTTTGACCCTTGAAAAAGAAAAGATTTACTAAAACTTGTTTCCATATATATAAATGACTCACCACAAATTCTTCCAGGACTTGGTTTTGCTCACGCTCGTCTGCTTCCAATTTTAGAGACAAGTCTTGACACTCGTCTTGTTCTCTTTCACAACGATGAAACCAAATGGTATCATCGTTGTTAGGGAATACGAGTGTCCATAGTTGTCTCCGAAATTGACGCAGTGAATCTCCACAGACAGTGTTTTGCAGAAGTTGGAGAAATCAATATTTCTGCGTTTAAGGTATGTGTGGCTTTGCTGTCTTGTTTGCACAGTGAGAATTTAGTTATCCTCTACAATCACATCTTAGGAAGTTTCTATTTGCTAGGCTACTTTGTATAGTTAATGAATCCAGATCTTGCTTTCTTAGTCCAGAAACGATCCACAAGCTTGATATACAAAGAAGCTTGAGAGAAGATGTTGAAGCAGATACTTGAGAAACTTCCGAAGAAACGTTCTGCTAAGTTATGCGATGAAGGCGCTGAAGCGTTGAGCAATAGATCACCAAATGGTGATAATCTGGATTGTGTTATTATCAAACAAAAATCTAATGTTCTTGTCTTCTTTCAGTTCTTTATTTTGTCTGTTTCTTTCATGTGAACACCGAATATTCTTTTGTTTGAAGCCGCTTAAGTTAAGCTAAAAGAGATTGTTCTAATATTAAAATGATCTCTGACGATCTCAATCTGGAAAGAAGGTTTGTCCTCTAGTGTACAGAGGATCTATTGACATTTTCCTGCAAGAATCTTTGGATCATTAGAAACTTCTGTTACAAAACATGTTTCTTCCTTTTATAACAACACCTAAACACAGCAACCGAAGAAAAAAACACCTCTCTGCGATGACTCTGGCTCGGTTTTTCATCAGAAGGTTTCACCAGAAAAGTCATCTGAGAGTTGAAGTGCTCTCTAGAGACATCATCAAGCCATCATCTCCAACTCCAAACCACTTAAAGAACTTTAGACTCTCTCTTTTAGAACAGCTCGGTCCAACGATCTTCGGTCCGATGGTGTTCTTCTATTCAGGTAATAACAGAACCAAACCAACTGAGCAATTGCAGAAGCTGAAGAAGTCGTTATCCGAGACTCTAACTCATTTCTACCCTCTCGCTGGACGGCTCAACGGCAACATAAGCATCGATTGCAACGACCTCGGCGCCGATTTCCTCGAAGCACAAGTCAAGTCACCGCTCTCGAAACTCCTACAAGAGCCTTCTTCAGAGAGCTTGGAGCAGCTGATTCCTACTTCAGTTGATTCCATAGAGGCAAGAACCAAACTGTTTCTTGCTCAAGCGAGTCTCTTTCAATGTGGAGGCATGGCTATAGGAGTTTGCATCTCTCATAAACTCTTTGACGCGACTTCCATCGGTTTGTTCATGAAGAGCTGGGCTGCAATCTCGTCTCGAGGATCGATTAAAACCGTTGGATCTCCGGTTTTCGACACTTTCAAGAACTTCCCACCTGGAGACTTCTCCAAGACTTCCCCTGCACCAGTGGTTGAGCCAGAGATCACGATGAACCAAACTCTTTCTAAGAGATTCGTATTCGACTCTTCGAGTATTCAAGCTTTGCAAGCGAAAGCTTCAAGCTTTGAAGTGAATCAACCTACAAGAGTCGAAGCTGTTTCAGCTCTTATATGGAAGTCTGCAATGAAAGCTACAAGAACGGTTTCAGGAACATCGAAACCATCGATTCTCGCAAACTCGGCTTGCTTACGCTCTCGTGTCTCTCCACCGTTCACAGAGAACTCAATCGGGAACCTCGTGAGCTACTTTGCAGCAAAAGCAGAGGAAGGAGAAAGCCAGAGAAAGATTCAAGCTTTGGTTTCAGAGATACGGAAAGCGAAACAGAGGTTTCGAGATAACCATGTCACGAAGCTTGTAGGAAACCCAAATGCAACTGAGATCATATGCAACTACCAGAAAGAAGCGGGAGATATGATCGCAAGTGGAGATTTCGATTTCTACATCTTCACGAGTGCTTGTCGGTTCGGTCTGTATGAAACTGATTTCGGTTGGGGAAAACCGGTTTGGTTCGGGTTTCCTTCGGTTAGACAGAAGAACATCGTGGCACTTCTCGATACAAAAGAAGGTGGTGGGATCGAAGCTTGGGTGAATCTGAATGAACAAGAGATGAAGCTTTTTGAAAAAGATAGAGAATTGCTCGAATTTGCTTCTGTGAATCCTAGCGTGATCCAACCTTTTCTCCATGTTCTCTGATTATAAATCCGGTTTACTGATCTAAACCAAATCCATTTGCTGAATCGGTTCTGTATTGAGGCGTTGGATTTCTAAATTCCAATTAATAAAATAGCCGTTGGAAGGCGGCGACATAAAGGTCAAAATTTTATAAAGGGGCAAACAGTTTGGTGATGTAATAAATAATTAGTCCAGGAGGTGAAATGTATAAAAATAAAATATAATGTCATTTTGGTCGTTTATAATTTAAAGCAGAAGTCAATTAAGCAAGGTAACTCTTGATAAATTTCTACCAAAAAAGGTAACTCTTGATAAAACATGTATAATTTTAAAATATACCATATATAAATGTTTCCTATTGAAAAAATTTCAAATATATACAATTTTGTCATATTTCCATGATAACACTTTCAAAACATTATTGCTTTCTATAATTTGTTTATTTAGCACTAGAAATAAAACTTTCAAAAGATTATTGCTTTCTATAATTTATTTAGCACTAAAAATAAAACATTACCTGGAGAAAACTCTCATAATTCATTCAATATTAATTAAAAGCTAAATATTAGATTTAGTATTTAGATCATTTTTATTTCGTGTTAAGTATAATCACCGGTATAAATAACTGTAATCTCTAGTCAAGTCTCCTCTACCAGTAGACAAGTCTTCTTCTTCTGCCGTTTTAAACAAAACAAAAAAAGTTGACAAAGGAAAAAAGAAAAGAAAGTTTCTTCCTCCATTTGATAAAATAGTTTTCTATATATGACGTAAGAAATATGGGAAGTGGCCGTTAGGGAAAAATTTAAATCAATTGCTTTTGAGTTCGGACCTACTGGAGATTGGAGGCGAAGCTGTTAACAGAGAAAAAAAAGTTTCAGTTTTTATCTCTTTACGGAAAATTCAGATTTGGGGATAAAATTAGGGTTTTTTGTGTGTGTGGATATCGAGAGAAATGGGAGAATCCGTCTGTCTTCTGAGATCCTTCTCGCAACCTGCAGAGATTCCATCACGTGAAACCGGCGAGGTCAGTTACTTGAGATTGCTTTCTCTCTACTTCGATTTAGGGTTTCGAAATGGATCGTAGTATGTTAGAAGAGACTCGGTTCTGGGAATTGATATAGATTGTTTGTTGATGAAATTTGAGATTTGGATTTTTTTTTGTTTGTTTGCAGGTTGTTCCTCGTCGTGTGCTCACGGAATCGATATCATTTGGTAGATTTGCGTCAGAAGCTCTAGAATGGGAGAAATGGTCAGCTTTCACTCAGAACCGTTACTTGGAAGAGGTTGCGAGGTTCACAAAACCTGGTTCTGTGGCAGAGAAGAAAGCCTTTTTCGAAGCTCACTACAAGAGCCGAGCTTCGGGGAAAACAACAAAGACGAAAGTCGAAAAAGCTAATGTTGTGAAAACTAGTGAAGAAACTGTGTGTCAAGTGAGGAAAGATAACCTCGTTGATTCAGAAGTACGGCTTGTGGTGGATAATGGTATGGCCGTGGATGCTGAGGTGGGTTCTGTTGCTCCATCAGTTTCTGTAACAGATGCAACAACTGGTGTTGAAAGTGGCGAAGTGAAGGTTATCAATGCCGAGAACTTTAGTACCATAGCTGTTCATGAAGACGAGGCTCTTGACAAGGTAATGTTCTTGTGCAGCCATATAATTCTTATTTATCACATTGCAAAAACCAATACTTTTGCTTTTTCTCTTGACGTCAAATTTGCATTTTCAGGAGAATGTTACTTCTTTGGGCAAAGGAAGACGTCCTAGTTCTTCAGGATCGAAGACCTGCATTATAAGTTCAAAACTGGAACCCTCCTTTGTTATAGGAATGGATCTGCCACTTAAGAAAGCCAAGAAAGAGCCACTTTCGACTAGGAAAAGGTTAACTAGTGTATCGAGGAACCAAAATAGAACACCTCCTCAACCCTTTCACATGTCAATCAATTGTGCCTCTTCGGGTAATACCGACAAAAAGATGCCCCAGAACGGTTCTAGAAACAGTATCAATGCTAAGGATGCAGGGAAAGCAGACAAGAAGGGGAGATCAGGTCCAAGTTCAGCTCACATGTCATTCAACTTTGCTTCCTCTGCTCGTCAAACGACCAAAACAGCTCCAAAAGACCTGGCAAGAAAATCCACCGCACAGGAAACAAATTCATCGAATGCTATAAGTAGCATAAAGCCGAAGGAAAAAGAACCAATGGTAGCTTCAAAAAGTCGCAAGAGACCATTGCCTAGAACAGCCAAAGAAGATTCAAATGCTCTAAAATGTTCAACCAGAGTAATTCTCTTACCAAGTTTCTTCATTTCACGCGTATGTATCAGAGACATAATTGCTGAGACTGACGTTTGCGCATATTGTAGGTCTCTGCTTTCAAGTTACCCAAACTTCCTCCTCCCAATAGTAGACCACCAGAAGACAAAAGGTTACTTATCCAACCCAGCTTCAACAACGTCCGTCGCTCTATGCTATTACTAACTCAAACATTTGATTAACTTGGTTTCTTATAAACAGGAAAAACATAACCGTAGGCACTTCAGCTTCATGCAGAATATCCAACAATGTGCAAAGTCAGCCTTCTGCCAGGTAAGCAGTTTGAGTACCAGCCTCTAAGAGAAACACTTACAATCTTGTGTTACTCACTGCATAGACTAAAGTTGGTTCATCGAACGTGTTTGTGTTAGTTCCCTGCTTTATGTGGAAATAAGTTTTTGTCTAATGCATTTTGCCAGCTGCGAAAACCTTTCAACTCATAGCCGAACCAGAGCAAAGTCATTCACTGTATCTTCTCCCTTCAACTTCAGAAGCGATGAAAGGGCAGAAAAGAGGAAAGAGGTAGAACTAGAGAAGTCTTTCTTTATGTCTCATTCAGATCAAAGGACATAGATAGAGAGCTCAGTCTAATGAAGCTCTCTTTTGTTGTGGCTGTGTTTGTTAGTTCTTCAAGAAGCTAGAGGAAAAGAAAAAGAAAGAGGATTCTGTAAAAGAGCAACCGTCTTGTGGCTTCAAGGAAAATCAAAATGCTCACTTAGCATCTGAAGAGCACAAGAACCCACAAGTTGGTGGTTTTCAGGTATAGTTAAAAAACTAGTTATCACATTGCAACTTGTTATAAGTTTTGGGTATTGAACATGTATATAAATCATGTGCAGGCACCAATGATAAGTCTGACTTCACCAAGATTCCGAAGGAATCAAACTCGAGGAAGAGAGAACATTCAAAAATCTTATAAATCTCCCACTAAAGTTGCATCAGTGAAGACCACAGAGACCAGAAATCCATCGTTGGAGAAGCACAAACGCTGCAAGATTAATCCCTCGCAGACAAAGAAGAAAACTCAAGAAAACTCGTCTCCTAATATTCTCTAGAAGTAAGACACCTCAGAGACAAACCCGATCATGTTTCGAGTCCTCTTCTTCAACAAAGCTGATATACAACACACTAGACGATCATCATAAAGATTCGGCATTTCATGTTGAAGATTTCTAAAGCTTTGTCCTTTCAGCTCCTAACCAATCTCATCAAGCTTATGATATAGGTAGCTAGCAATTGCTTCAAATTGTATAACACAAGCTTTTAAGTAGCTGTGTAGTAGAATAGTTCTAGTTTTGTAGCCTCAAATCCTGTATCATTTGTATACATGAAGATTCGAAATAAAGAAAGCAATTTTGGAATCTAGTTGAAATGTTTCTTTCTCATTGTTTCTTGATTTAGTATAAACAAGAAGAACTGCAAGTATCTAACGCCTGTGGACAATTTGAAGGAAAAGGCAAAACTTTCCCTTTTACATTTGTATCCACAAACGACGCCGTACTAGAGTCGGAAACACCGAGGGCCTCTCGTTTCGGAGGAGAGAGAAAAAAATCTTATCTCTCTCATGATGTTGTTTGTTGTCAGCCATGGCAATGACAGAGCAAAGGTCTCTCTTTTTCTTCCTCTTCTGTGTCTGTCTTCGAACAGAGTTTTTCTAAAACGAAAGCAGCGACTCATTGGAAAAGCTTATGGCTTTGCCTTCGTGCTTAAAGACTGGAGTTCCGACCAGCGGGTTTAATCTCTCCGGTTGTCTCTTGAAGTCAGACAGTGGCTTCGCCGTTCCGACAAAGTTACAGAGCATTCGAAAAAGTGATCGAGAGAGATTGAGAATCCAAGCCGTTTTCAGCTTTCCTCCTGCGTTTCTGACCAGAAACGGTCGAGCCGAGAAGCAGAAACAGCTGAAGCAAGACCTTCTCGAAGCCATCGAGCCTCTCCAACGTGGTGCCACCGCTTCTCCTGATGATCAGCTTCGTATCGATCAGGTTCCTTTCTCTTTCTTGTTGCAGATAGTTGGAGCCAATTAGGAATGTAGACTCTGAGTGATTTGTTAGGAATGTGGTTGAGATACAATTCTGAGTTTTGTTTCGCCTGAGTCAGTTAGCGCGTAAAGTGGAAGCAGTTAATCCCACCAAGGAGCCTCTGAAATCTGATTTAATCAATGGGAAATGGGAGCTCATTTACACAACCTCTGCTTCAATTTTGCAGGCAAAGGTCAGAACTTGTTAATCTTTGGTACCTGTTGTTGTGTCTATGTTTCTCTTTTTGTGATTTTCGCTTGTTGTGTCATTCTCTCTGTCTCTTTAACAATGCAACAGAAACCAAGGTTCTTGAGATCAATAACAAACTACCAGTCTATCAATGTGGATACGTTAAAGGTTCAAAACATGGAGACTTGGCCTTTCTACAATTCGGTAATGTTTCAAACTGACTCTTCCGCTGAAGAAATTCTTATCTGTACTATTTGCACAAATAAGTTGCTAGACCTTATACTATAGCTCATTTTTCTATGATATTTGTAACCTATTGATATCATCCATTGGCATAAATATTGGACTATGTAGTACAACGTTTGTAGATTTTGTGATTTTAGGATTGAGAACTGCTACTCATATATATGTTCCATTGTGAACAAAGGGTTAAGAACAACTTTCTTCATCAATATGGCGGTGTGATCTTTGGAGAGTCTTAGCTCTGTAGTATGAGTAGTATCCCTTTTGCAGAGTTTGTCAAAGGAGTCTAAACATTTGTTTTGTAGGTAACTGGAGACATAAGACCCCTCAATTCAAGGAAGGTCGCCGTGCAACTCAAAGTGTTTAAAATTCTCGGCTTTGTAAGTAAAATTCCCGCGTGATTCAGGCAGTGTAAGTTCTTTTTACTGACCAGCTAATGATGATTTGATTGGTCTTTGCTGTGCAGATTCCTGTGAACGCACCTGATACCGCACGTGGTGAACTGGAGATTACGTATGTGGACGAGGAACTACGGTTAGTGGATGAGAGTGTTTCCAATTTTTTATGTTTTGGTGAACAAAACATATATGAAACGTCTGAATCTTATAACTTTTTTACTGCAGGTTATCAAGGGGTGACAAGGGCAACTTGTTTATATTGAAGATGTTCGATCCCACTTATCGAATCCCTCTCTGATATCGGTTTTACTATAAAATAACAAAAAATGGTTCCAAGCCATCATACATACATACCCCCATCGCTTGTTCTGTCTCTTCATCATGTATAGATGAATGTTTTTCTTCTACAAACATAAAATCTAATAAAGAGACGAGCTCTTGTCACAGTTTCCACTTGTTCTCATCTACATTGCATTGTCTTCAGATGAAAAGCTCAAAACTTTGAATATCATTCTAGACTCTTGTTGGAACAGAATGTTACAAATAAGAAAAATGTTTTTTCTTTTCTCTGATTCAAGCTTCGAGATGTGATAACTTGTAAACGACGTCGTATGGAGCTGGCGAGACACAGACCTCTCGTTTCGGAGTTTTGTCGTCAACTAAACCCTCCGCTGCGCTTTCTTCTTCCTTCTCCCCCGTAAAAATTGTCTCAATGAATCGTAAGCAACATACTTGAGAACACATACGTAAACTCTCTGATGGGTTTCATCGCTCTGCAATCTTGGAGCAGAGGAGCTTCAACTTCTGTTCATCTCCTTCGTCCAGGTAGGTAAGTTCGATTCCTTACTCGATATGATCAATATTCAATGTATTCGAACGGAGATTCTGAAACTTGATTTGATCAGGTTTTCCGGACCCTGAGCTATATGATGCTCGTGCAGTACAAGCAGTCAAGTTTTACACTGTAAGATTCTTAAATTTCACTTTGTTCTTGGTCCCAAAAAAATGAATCTTCCATTAAATGATCTTGTTTTCTGGCTGTTTATCTTCAGGGTTTTAAGTTTGAAGTAAGAGCCTCTTCGAGTCGTAAATCACTTAAGAAACTCAGAAGAGTGTCACAACAAAGTAAAGACATAACCAGTAGAAATGTTACAGAAGAAGAAGAAGTTGCTCAAATTTCTTCTCCAAGATTTGAAGACGCTGAAGTTGTCTCAAAGGACTCCGTTGATGTTGTTGCTGCTCCTCGTGACAAAGTGCTTCAAGCCTGCACTGTAACATCCGGTTTAATGGCTGCGTTAGGCCTTGTCATCAGGAAGGTGAATCCCTTTGAAAAGTTTCGGCTTTTGTGATTCTAACATTTTCGAACTCACAGATTCAGTTTCCATTCGTAGGCTTCTCATGTTGCGTCGACCGAAGGATTACCTATCCGAGACTGCTCTACTGATTTACCATGTAAACACATCTTCGAACAAAACCGGTTTATGTGCTGTAATAACTACATAGGAGGGAGTCAATAAACAAACTGGCTTTTGTATTTGTCTGATCTTTTCTTGCAGTTGGTTTCGAAACTTGGCATCTCGGGTTAATTGCTGGAATCGTTGTGTTTATATCATCAAGCAGGTTCTTGCTACTAAAATCTTGGCCAGACTTTGCTGATTCAAGTGAAGCAGCAAACCAACAGGTAATAAACATTACTGAAGATAACATTCATATGGCTCTCTAAACTCAGCATAACCGACTCATTCGGATTCACTACTTGCAGATCCTTACTTCGCTCGAACCTCTAGATTACTTCCTTGTTTCGATTTTACCTGGAATTAGTGAGGTAACAAATAAACAGTTATAGATACAAGTAAGTAAATAACAAAAAGTCTTAACCTTTAAAGTTTTGGTTCATTGGTTTGGTTTGATTTAAAACACACAGGAGATGCTCTTTCGAGGTGCTGTGATGCCTTTGTTCGGAACCAATTGGAATAGTATTGTGGGAGTTGGACTCATCTTCGGTTTACTTCATCTCGGAAGCGGAAGAAAGTACTCATTTGCAGTTTGGTAAAACCATTTTTCTTATTGAACATTTTTGGTTTATTATCAGCTGATGAGAACTGATATTGGATGACTTATTATCACCATTCTTTGCTTTGTCGTTCACATGTTCTTGTATCTCTTTTATCAAATTCCCGGTTTAGCTACTGAACTCTGTTACGGTTTTGTGAATTTTCTCAGGGCGTCGGTTGTCGGTATAGTCTATGGTTATGCGGCGGTTTTGTCGTCGAGTCTTCTTGTTCCGATGGCCTCTCATGCACTTAACAATTTGGTCGGAGGTTTGCTGTGGCGATATAGTTCCAAGCTCAAGTCCTTGGAGTGAAAAAAAGATACCAATTTTATAAAGTGGGCTTAACTGAAAACATTGTAAAATTTTACTGGGTCGTTTTGTCATATATTTATAGTATAGGGTCGTTACTGCAAGTTTAATGTTCCAACGTCTGTAACAAGAGGACAAAAAGTGAAAAAATAGATCTCTATTAATTAATGAAGTGTAAAGTGAAAAACCAACCAAAATTCTTTCTTTTCTTTGGTTTTTTTGCAAGTACTGTTTCATGAAATTTTTTAAATTTTACATAAAAAATTGCCTTCCCTCTTGAGTTTTGACCATCTTATTTTTAAATTAGTGTTAAGTATGATAACTGATTCTTAATTATTGTTTTTAATTAATCTAGAGAAGAAAACTGTTTACCGGAAGAGGAAGTGTTTTGTGGTCAAAAAGTCAGATGGGAAACAGAAACGTGAACAATGGAGAGACAGAGACGTACTTCTGCGAATTGGTGAATTTTTAAAGTTTTCAACTTCGATAAATGAAACTTCTTTATTGTTTTTTTTTTTTTTTTGCTCACTTTACCTTGACATTAAAGCAACAAGCTTTGAAAAGAAAAAAAAAATCTCAGTGGAGAGAAAACCTCACAAAACCCAGAATCGAGTTTCAGTAGAGAGAGCGATATGCTAGCAGAAGAATGGCGAGTGGATGTGCAAGACGAGGAGGCTGCCCTAGCGATTACGTCGCCGTTGTAATAGCACTAATCTGCTTCGTCGTGTATGTTTGTTTCATCTTCCTTCCTCCTCCTTTTTGAGATGATTACTTCACTTCAGAATCCTTTATTTTTGGGTGCTTTTCAGCTTTAAGCTTTGAAGATCTGGGTTTTTTTTTGCGTTTACTGGGTTTACTTGTTGACTCTTTACTTCGGTCGTCTTCGAGTAGAAATTTCCGATTTTTCGATATTGATTTTTGTGGTTTAAATCGTTGAATGTTCGTTTGATGTCTTGTAAGTGTTTGATATTATGTCTCACTGGATTTACTTTTGTTTATATGACCCAAAGGATCTGGCTTTTGCTTCTGTCTTCAGCTCTGTTGCTGGGAATTAGATGTTTCAGATTTCTTGATAGCCAGATTTGGATGTGCTATCTTGATATGAAGTTGGAAAGCATCATTTCATGGCAATTTTAGTGAATCTCTCTAAGTTCTTCAGTTTCTCTATTAGTTGATTCTATCTGATTTGGTTCACTTGTTAAACTATATAGGCTTCTCTCTCGATCGGTCTTACCATGTTTGATACACAAGGCTCCTCGTTCTAACAGTAGCAGTTTCTGGATCCCTGTCATTCAAGTCTTCTCCAGCTTCAACCTTCTCTTCTCAATTGTGGTTAGTCAACTTGATTATCTGATTCTTCTCGAGTATCACTTCATACACAAAGTTTCTGCATTTAGTATTTCCAAAACTCACTGTTGTTTATCTTTATTTTTTTTCAGATGTCAGTTAATTTGCTGCAATTCAAGTCGAAAAATTGGTGGCAATATTGCTATGTTTGGGCAGGTTTGTTTGTAACAGTGTGTTCAGAAACAAGTGGACAATTAGATCAATGAGTTTTGTACAATTTTGATCAATGTAATGTTTGGTTTCAGTGTGGGTCGAAGGACCGCTTGGATTCGGTTTGCTGATGAGCTGCCGTATAACTCAGGCGTTTCAACTATACTTCATATTTGTCAAGTACGAATATTAGTTTCGCCGATATTAAAATCCAAATTCTATCTCTATTGGTCTAATTGTGTTTTTCATGGTATTATTATGTGATGCAGGAAACGTCTTCCACCTGTAAAATCATACGTTTTTCTCCCCCTTGTTTTGTTGCCATGGATCGTTGGTTCTGCAAGTAAGAATTTTTGTTTGAACTATACGTATTTTGTATGTTTTTGGTTACTCCTTGTGCTGGATCATATAGTAACTCATAATCTTTTGATTATGCTTTTAGTTATCCACGCAACAAAGCCTTTCAATGCTGAATGCCACATGGGTCTTCGTTGGACTTTCCCAGTTGCTGGCCTTCATGCTCTTTATGTCCTTGCTTTGATTGCATTCACAAGAGCGGTACGACATGTAGAGTTCCGCTTTGATGAGCTCAGAGATCTCTGGAAAGGAATCCTCGTCTCAGCCACTTCAGTCGTTATATGGGTAACGGCGTTTGTGTTGAATGAGATTCTTACAGAAATCTCTTGGCTTCAGGTTGCTTCAAGATTTGTGCTTTTAGTCACGGTATGAAGCTCTCTACCAAGATTTTGCTTTTCATCATTCTTTGGAAGTTAAAAGATTCCTTCTTTTGTTAGGGTGGTATTCTCGTCGTTGTCTTCTTCTCCATCTCGAGTAATCAACCTCTTCTCTCACAAATCAGCCTGAAGAAAAGGGACCAGTTTGAGTTCCAAAGAATGAGTCTAGCTCTAGGCATACCAGATAGCGGATTGTTATTTCGAAAGGAGGAGTTTCGACCTGTTGATCCAAACGAGCCACTCGATAAGCTTCTTCTCAACAAAAGATTTCGCCAGTCGCTTATGGAATTTGCGGATAGGTACTCTATTTGGTGTCTTGCTTTCAAATTTCATCCTCGTTTCGACATTCTATAAAAAGTTGTGATCTTTGTAATGTGGTTAGCTGCTACGCTGGAGAAACCTTGCATTTCTATGAAGAAGTGTATGAACATGGTAAAATCCCGGAAGATGATTCGATAAGAAGAATCTACATGGCTCGACATATCATGGAGAAGTTCATCGTCGCAGGTTTATTATCTATCTATCTATCTTCTTTCTTCTTCTTCTTCTTAAGGCGGTCTCAGGTGTTCTCTTTTTAAACGCAGGAGCGGAAATGGAAGTGAACTTATCACATAAAGCCCGGCAAGAGATCTTAACCACTCAAGATCTAACTCACCCTGATCTCTTCAAGAACGCATTAAACGAAGTGATGCAATTGATCAAGATGGTAAAATAGTAACATCTCTCTTCGCCTTCAAAAAGCTTATTCTCTTGATTCTCATTTTCTCTGTGCTCGGTTTTTTCTTATGATATCGAAGAACTTGGTGAGAGATTACTGGTCATCCATCTTCTTCATCAAGTTCAAAGAAGATGAAGGTTGCGATGAGGCAATGCATAAGGAAGGGTGGAGTTTCTCTTCTCCAAGGCTGAGCTCAGTTCAAGGCTCTGATGATCCTTTCTATCATGAACATATGTCAAAGAGTTCCACTTCCAGATGCAGTAGTCCCGGTTAAGGAGTGGAACAGAACCTAAACCGCGTTTTCAACATACGGTATCTTGATGTTTATAGCAATCCAGTCCATATATATAATCCTCTCCTTCACATTCCTTGTACATGTCTGTTCGACTGTTTGTCACTCCTGTTATATACCAGACTGAAAGAGAAAATGTCCGGTTCCGGTTTTGGTTTGGTTTGAATGTGTACACTGGATAAAATTATGGAAACATACTAATTAATGTCTGGAAAATCATTTTTTCTACATTTCTCTCTCTAGTTATTAATAAAAAAATAAAAAAATGGAACCGACACTTATGTTAAACCGCAGAAATATGTACAAACAACATTTTTATGAGCTTCTTGTTTCAATTTTTAAAACGTCCTTAACAGCAAATGTTATTTTTCGAAAAAATGAATGAATTCTAAAATTATTTCCAGAAAATAACGAGAGATATTCCATAACAAAGGATTATCACATAATAGTCTTGGTTACAACAAAACAAATGATCTGGAATTTCGAAGATTTTGACCCTTCTTATAATTTTTGCATGTCTTTGCAGACGTATGATAATATAAGGATGATGATGTTGCATCGTATGCTTCATGATGTGTTAGCACACATTCACACCTCTGGACATCGTATAATAATCCACACTTATTTCACGTGGTACAAACATCTCAACACGTTCAATGGCAGTGTACCATTCAGACCCAAACCAGTTTTTTTTTGTTTTCCCCTTACATCTTGGATCAGCTCCTTTTTTAACTTTCATAAAAGAGAGTTCAACCTTGGTCTAAAACGATAAGGTGGGAAATTGATTCCTTTAAAATGTATTTCGGTTTTGTTTTTAATGGAAAAAGTGATTACTAATCTTTTCAATTAACCATTTATGTCTCCTTTGACAATAAAAAAAAAACTGATTTCGGTAAATAAAACACCAAATTATGCATAGGTAAAGAGTCTTGTCAATGAAAAAAAGTTTTTAACTATCTTTTGAGGTGAGAAAAATAATAGTTATCTATATAAAAAATGTGCTTGTTCGCTATTATGGTGACTCTTTCCAAATATTAATGATTCCCATCTCCTAAAATATGAACATTATTGCCCAAAGTTCATTTTTCTTTGTGTGTGTGGGGCTGTCTACTACAAGGTTTTGGTCAAATATATATGGCAATTATTGAGTCTCGTCGCTTGCAACTCTTGATGATGTTCTTCCCAAGATAGTTGATAAAACTGAAGGGAATCTTTATCGGTTTACCTTTCACGTAACTAGTTGTCTAGTTAATTCAATGGTTGTTAAATTGTAGTTTAGTAATTTACTTGTTGTGTTTTGCATTCTAAAACTAATACCAAAATTCTAATAAATGAATGATTTATAAACTCATCCAATGTTTCTAAAACATAGTGGTGTTATAGAAGTTCTGGGAATTGAGGTTTCCCTTTAATTGATGATATTTAGATGTTATGTTTCAGTGATTATTTTTCAAATGATCTTCGTTGAACTTCATAAAAAAATGAAAGTTGTAGAATGAAAACTTAATTGTTATAGTAGCTTTGGACTTTTAGTTGATTGATTAAATAGTTTTGATTAGATGTAGTTATTACGAAAATTGACATTTGAGATAGATTTTTGGTTTGAATATATCGTATCAAATAAATCTACGATACAAATTATAAATGTTTAACGTATCAGTTTGCTATTAAATTCATTCACGAAATAAAACACTTTATAGAGTTATTGTGACATTCTTTACATGTTGGACAAAGTTTTACGACTGTTGAAGAATGTTTACTATTACCAAACTCTTATTATTGTCTTCACCATATGTTTTTAAATTAATATTATTATTATTACAAAACATTTACTCAAAGCTCCCACATAAAATCATCATGATTCATGACCAACAAATAACATCAACAGTTTTATATTAATCTTCACTTTGAAAAGACGATACGAAAATGCAGATGGGAATATTCTTGTGAGATGAAGGCAAAACTTGCACCTTGCATTGTAATTTGCCAGGTTGGTATTGCTTCCAAGCTTATCAATTTGTTTAGTTTATAAAGTTACACAAACATAAACTAACAGTTTCATACAAAATCAGAACTAGACATGAAACTCAAACTAGTAATGGGATTTCAAGAAATTGAGTTCTTTCTTTTTTCACCAGGGAAAATAATAACAAAGGACAAGAAAAAAAAACAAAAATTTTGAGGATGTCATCATAGTGGATAACTATGTCAGGACTCATGAGTACTAACAATAAATTAATAAGTGATATCCATTTTATTCGCAAATATTAAACTATAAAGAACCGTTGGATGGATAACTTGTTCTACCACTCAAACCCTGTTTTGGATCCACACGTATATATACACACATACATGCATTCATGAATCATGATGTTATACTCCATTACAATTATACGTATATGTGCACATATACATACATACAGGCATCACAATTTATCAGAAAAACGAGATATAATTGCTTTATAAGTCCGCATAAAGAGACACCACAACTTCTTTCCCCTTCATTTACTTCCCTCAACGCAAAAGTTGCAGACTTTCCGAGAAGGAAAACAAAATTTTAATGCTGAAAAGTGAAATTTGGGGGATTTTTTTCTTCTGCTTAGATTGTGAAATTCGATTCCTTTATCTTGACCATCAATTCCTTAGAAAACATTCTCCGATCATTCTTTCTTCTATGCTCTGATCAGTCAACAAAACCAAACAACAGAAAGCCACTTCGGCTGTCTGTAAATTTCTGAGGTTCGATTCTCCTTGTTGATGATGAATTGATGATGATGATGATGGTTTGATGCAGATTGGTTTTCAGAAATTTCACTCCTTTTTTTTTGTTAACATGTAAATTAATCATATCTTCCTTTTTTTGGTTTGAATCTGAGTAAATGATCAAATTGTGGTGTTAACATTTTGGAATCAATTGATGATCTCTCTGGTGTGTTGTTGTTCAATTAAGATTGATTTGGTTTTCTGGGTTTGTGTCTTGATCGTGGTGGTAAGGTCAAAATTGAGTTTCCGTGTGCAGAGGAGAAGGAGAGAAGTCCTTTGCGTGTGACAAACAGTTTTCTTTATCTTCCGTATCAGATCCATCTTTCTTTCTTTAAAGATTCATTTTTTTTTGTTCTTATAGAATAATCCTCTTATCATTATTGATTACTACACTTCTCTTCCAAGTTTCCTTCTTTCATTCACGAGCTGATTTTGATTTGATTGTTTCACAGATTCTTTCTCTGTTTTTGGTTAGAAAGAAGAAGAAAAAAGTAACTTTTCTTGTTATATGACCCATAAGATTGCTTCCTTTGTACTAGTTTACAACAATTGAAGCTATAGTTTGAGGTGGCTTGGATCCTTACTGGCTTGTGTTTCCTGTGTAGGTCAAAGGCTTTAGAACAATACTAGACTACAAAATTGGCAGGTAAATTTAGAGCCTTGTTCAGTGTTTTTTTACAGGCAAATCATAATGTGACTTGTCTTAATTCGGGATTTGCAGATAAATCTGTGTCCAAAGATGGATGCTACGACGAGTGGAACGGGTTTACAGTATCATAACTTACCTGAGCAACCGGTTTCTTCTACTGCTTCTCCTCCTGTGACTCCATTCCAGAGGCAAAAACGCCATTGCTTTGGAGACTCAACTCCTGGAGAGTTTCCTTTAGCAGCTAATCCTTCCATTGTCCTTCATGTTCTCACCGAATGTAGATTAGATCCTCGTGACCTCGCAAATCTAGAGGTTCTTTTTCGCAAAAAAAGCTGTAATCTTATACTGTAGTTTCAAGGATTGATGGTTCTGCTGATTTGATTTTGTTGCTGTTGTTGTTTTAGGCAACATGCTCGTTCTTTAGCCAGCCAGCAAACTTTGCCCCGGACTGTAGTTTATCTCTATCGGAGCTCGCTGCTCTCGACATGTGTAACAAAAGGGTGATCTTCAAGCCGATGAGTGAAGAAGAACGTGAAGAAATGAAACGTAGATGCGGAGGGTCATGGAAACTGGTCCTTAGGTTTTTGCTGGCTGGTGAAGCGTGTTGTCGAAGAGAGAAATCTCAAGCAGTAGCTGGTCCTGGTCATAGCATTGCCGTCACATCAAAAGGCCAAGTTTATACTTTCGGCTATAATAACTCTGGTCAGCTAGGACATGGCCATACCGAGGAAGAAGCTCGGATTTTGCCCGTCAGGTTATTCGTCATTGACATCAAATCATTTAGTAGTGACACAGCCAAAGAGATGGTTTCACCGAAAAGTGTTAACTGTCTGTGTTATTGCAGATCATTGCAGGGAGTCCGAATCATTCAAGCAGCAGCTGGTGCTGGTCGGACGATGCTAATAAGCGATGATGGAAATGTTTACGCTTGCGGGAAAGATTTGTTCGGCGAAGCTGAATACGGAGGGCAAGGGTCTAAAGAGGTTACAACTCCTCAGCTAGTAACATCTTTAAAGGATATATTTGTTGTGCAAGCGGCTATTGGCAATTTCTTTACCGCTGTTCTCTCCCGAGAAGGGAAAGTTTATACATTCTCGTGGGGCAACGATGGTAGACTCGGACACCAAACCGAGGCTAATGATGTCGAGCCACGTCCTTTGTTAGGTCCCCTCGAGAATGTACCCGTTGTGCAGATTGCTGCTGGTTATTGCTACCTTCTTGCCTTAGCTTGTCAACCAGATGGCATGTGAGTTCCTTTTTTACGCACTATTTCTTTTACACATTCCCAAAACCGGCTCTCTGATGTTATAGCATGCTTGTTTTAGGTCGGTTTATTCGGTTGGTTGTGGTTTGGGAGGCAAGCTTGGTCACGGGTCAAAGACTGATGAGAAGTATCCTCGTGTTATCGAGCAGTTCAAGCTGTTGAACCTCCAGCCTAGGGTAGTTGCAGCGGGTGCTTGGCATGCCGCCGTGGTAGGTCAAGATGGAAGAGTGTGTACTTGGGGTTGGGGAAGATACGGTTGCTTAGGACACGGTAACGAGGAGTGTGAATCAGTGCCTAAAGTTGTTGAAGGGCTAAGCCATGTCAAGGCCGTTCATGTCGCAACAGGAGATTACACTACTTTTGTGGTCTCGGAAGATGGAGATGTTTACTCGTTTGGGTGTGGTGAATCTGCTAGTCTCGGTCACCATCCTGCCGTTGATGAACAGGTTAGCGCTTGATTATGGCTTCGATTACCGTTTTAATTGAACATTTGATAGAAAATGAAAATGTTCTGTCTCAGAACGTGAGAGAAAAGTAACATATAAACACAAGCGGCTTTTGTCGGTAAGACTTTGGGTTGACTCTTATGTTTTGGTTTGGTTTTGTTTTGTCTGAAGGGCAATCGAAATGCGAATGTGCTGAGTCCAGCAGTAGTGACATCGTTGAAACAAGTGAACGAGCGGATGGTTCAGATTAGTCTAACGAACTCGATATATTGGAACGCTCATACGTTTGCGCTCACGGAATCAGGGAAGCTATTCGCGTTTGGTGCAGGTGATAAGGGTCAGCTTGGAGCAGAACTTAGTCGTAACCTAACAGAAAGGTGTGTCCCCGAAAAAGTAAACATCGATCTCAGTTAGCGGTTGCGCAGTTTGTTGGCAGGAAATTGCGTTTTGACATCAGGGAAACGCAAGGAAATTGCGTTTTGACATCAGGAAAGCGCAATGAAGTTGCGTTTTACTTTGTTATGTTTATAAGACTTTGGAAGGTTTGTACAAAAAGGGGAACATAAGTTAAGGAACTTGTCTTGACGTTTCATTGTATAGGGATTTAGATGATTCTAATTGTTCATGGGTCTTGTTTTAGGTTATGTTGTTGATAATTGTCGAATAAATTTCAATTAATCCATTTATTGCAAGGTTCAATTTCTATTTTATTTGTATGTAAAGCCTAAAAGGCTAAAAGCCTAAAACCAATTGTGGTTGAAAGAGATTCTTCACGCGCTTGTTCGCCAAACATTGGGGATTTTTGTGGGCAGTTTATTTCCGTGGAGCTCACGCGATATCACAACGTAGGTGAATATTGAAGAATGATTACTTGTAACTTGTAAGGCAAGAGACCGAGTCGTAAATGAAGATGTACAATAGTAAAGATAATCTATGCCCAAAAATAGCCGTATATATTTCGAGGATACTTTTATTTTACATAATCACCTAATTACTCATTCCGTTTCACAATGTTGTATTTTTATTGTACTTTTCAGGATAATATTTATTTCAAAACCGTTGGAATTTTTTCTAACTTTTGATCAGTAACTGAAACCTACATTAATCTCCAAAATATGTAAAAATTTGGTATGTTTTTGTTAATGAAGATATTTATTGTGGGTAATCATATCTAAAATCGCAATAGAACAATTTATACCACTGTCTCTTGTTACTAAATTCGATTGAAGAACATTATTAAGGCTAAAATTTTTATTCATTAATTTTTATTTTTTATTTTTGCTATGTTTGAGAGGATTGAGACAAAAAGGGGTAGAAGCCTAAATTAGGGAATGAAGATTTGCCGTTAAATAATTTTGGCAAACCTCAAATTTCGCACTCTGATCAACAACTATATAAGTAACTACAGAATAAAAAAAAGTTAACATACATAAATAAATAAAGAAAGATACCCATAAAACATTTGAAAAAAAAAGTTTTTTGGGGATTAATAATCTAACTAACTAACATAATGGCGCGCTTTCACCTGGCTCTCCTCCTTCTCTTCGTTGCCGTCTCCGCCGTGATCGTATCAGCCGTTGATAAACCGTCGACGACCACCGCCGAAGCTCCCGCCGCAACAACTCCGAAAGGCGGAGATGGCGGTGCAGGGGAAGCTCCAGGAGACGAGAACGCCATCGGAACAACCGACGTCGACGATCCACCTGGTGCTCCCGGAGATGAAGAAGTGGCAGTCCCCGGACCTATCGGAAGCGACTCTTCGTACGCAAACTATCCGCCTCCTCAACAAACTGCCGGAAGCGATGCCACCGCCACGATCGGCTTCGCTTCTGTTGCTGCTGCGACGGTTGTATCCTTCTTCTTTCTCTGAGCTGGGATCGGTTTGGTGCGTGAGAGTTTAAGATACTAATGTTATTGTTAATGTGACATATTGTAATATTTTCTTGTAGATGTATAAGCATTCTGCTTGTCCCTTCATCCAATATAGTTGGGACGATACGGATCATTACAAACATAGAAACTTTCTCTGTATATATGTGACACACTATGGTTTGTAGTTTATAATATATGTTGTGAATATCCCCAAATCCATAATAACCTAACGACAATAACCACCTTTCAAGTATGTATGTAAACATTTAAATAGACAATTTGAGAAATGGTGAAAAACTTCTCCCTCCTTCCTATGTTTTGGTTTGTTAATTTAGATTTATATGGGCCGTATGAGAGGCCTGGCCCATTTATGTATCTAAGAAAGCGCGTGTACTTCACTCCCAACAAAACCGTGGAACTAGACGCGCGTGGATGTGTTTTCTCCATGACTCTGTTGTAGCCGCTAAGAGGAATTTGCAGAGGAGGGAGCGACAATGAAGGTCCAACGGTCAACCTTTTTCGCGGTCAACGGGAATCTTTGTCAATATCACTCGTCTCAGGTTCTCTTCTCTGTTTTCTTCGTCGTTAACAGAAAAAAGTTCGGTTTTTTTTTTAATTCACTTCTGATATTTGCAAATGCGACTCTATTGTTGTGGAGAATGTTCATACGTTTTTTTGTTGATTCAATTCGAATCCCATTATCCAAAAAGTATTTTCCTTTTATTGATTTCGAGGAAAAAAACATTTCAGGGGATTCCCATATCCGAGCTCGATTCTGTGTCGAGATTACTTGATAGGAAGTGGGGATTACAGAGTCCTGCAACTCCAATTCAGCAAATCAGTGTTTCTCCTGCTAATGGGACTTGTAAGGAACAAGGAATATCCAAATTCTCCTTCTTTAGCAACACTCGTCCACATCTCGGAGATGAAGTCTCAAAAGGAAAGCAAGGATCGTCTTTTTACATTCTGAGAGATGATCTTTTACACCCTCTTGTGAACGGTAACAAAGCTAGAAAGCTTGATGCTTTGTTACCACTTCTTCAAGATCATAAAGTCACTGATTTGGTGAGAATCAGTTATCCTTTCTTCTTGCCCGTTTCTTTCTCTTACCATGTTTCTCATTTGGGTCCTTTGAAAATGGTCTAAAGCTTAGAACTTTCCTTGTATATAGGTTACATGTGGAGGTTGTCAAAGTGCACATACAGCTGCAGTTGGTAACATTTTTTATTCTTTTTTTATATCAGAGAACTTAAGCCGAATTAGCTTAATGTGTTGCTTGTATGTTGCAGCTGTTTCGTGTGCCGAGAGAGGTATAAGATCACATTTGCTACTGCGTGGAGAACAGCCCGAGGTTTTGACCGGTTACAACCTCGTTTCAACTATGTATGGAAATGTTCAGTATATTCCAAGATCGAGGTATGCGAATCGAGAGGAAATGCTGAGAACTCACGCTGATCTTGTCGCTGGGGAAGACGGTTCTGTCTTATGGGCTAAAGATATTGTTGAGGACCTTGAGGATATGGATGCTGCAAAAACGGATGGTTTCTTGAGTTCCAAAGCTTCTCCTAGAAAGGTTCTGATCGTCAATGAAGGCGCAGGAGATGCTCTTGCATTACTCGGTAAACATTGGTTTTGGATATAGTTTGGATACGTGGAAGAACTGGCCAAGATGATCGTTTATGTGTAATTGTTAAGAAGGTTTGTGTCACTACGCAGGTATGTTTCGGTTAGTTCAGTATTTGTCACAAGATCATTTGCTTGGGAAGAAGAGGCCGGTCAAATTTGTAGTTGATGCTGGTACTGGAACAAGTGCTGTGGGTTTAGGAGTTGCAGCTATGTCTTTAGGGTTAGGCCTTGCTCACAAGATTTACCGATACTCTTTGTGTCTGTTTTGCTTTTCGGTTACGGAAGCTTTTAGCATCTTTGATTAACAGCTCACGTACACTTCTTCTCAGGCTTCCTTGGGAGATCAATGCAGTGATGCTAGCTGATACACTCGAGAACTACAAGAGACATAAAGATCGCTTGGTAGAAGAATTTACGACGCAGTTTCTTCCCTCGATGGTCTGCAGCAGCTTAGATATGATCAAATGGGTAGATCGTCAACACCCGAGAAAGTATGATCCTTTTCACTATTGAAGATATACTCAAAATTTGTTTTTTACTCCAAAGTTGAAACTCTATAGTGGTTTGATCTGTCAGTTATTTGTTTTCTTTATGTTCTTGAAGATTCGGGAAGGTCTTGGAAGGAGAAGTGGACATGTGTCGGAGGATTGCGCAAGAGACGGGAGTTTTAGTGGATCCAATGTATACTTTAGCTGCTTGGGAGACAGCAACAGAGCTTGTGCAGGACGAGAAATCGAGCATTGTAGTGATGCTTCACACTGGAGGCACTCTTGGGATGTTTGGTCTTGCTCAGAGATACAAATCTTGCTTCACTAACTTGAAAGATTAGGCTTTTGTTCTATGATACGGTTCCCAAGACTTGGAAGAGACATAAATCTAAAGATAAAGTAAAGATAGTTTAGTTTTACTTCTAACTCCAATCTTTTCTCCTTTTTGCAGTGTTCGGAAATGAGTAGGGGGTGGGAATTTTCGGTTCGGGTTGGTAAGTTTGGTTTTAGTAAAATTCTATCTGAACCTAGCTGAAATCATTTAGGCTCGTTTGGTTTTGTTGAAATTCAATTCTGTTAGAGTTTGATTATGTCTTTGATTTTCATGTATTGAACTAAAATAGTGTTTAAGATTGAGCTGTGTAAGCCAAAAGGCAAAATGTTTGTTTATAATAAAGCTTATTATCAAAAGATCAAAAATTATGTATTATGAAAGAATGTATATGCCTTTGTATTATAAAAAGAAACGTGATAGTCCAATTACTAACTCATAATGGCAAATAAAAATGATCATGGATGTGAGTTCAAAATAATTATATGGATGGATAATTATATGGATGGATAAATAAAAAAAATACCTCAGTCGATTTAGAATTATGGAAAGGAAAAGCAAAGAATGTGGAAAGTAAAAGCCTAGATGGGACCTCATCACCTCATAATAATATCTTTCAACAATTTTTCTTATATATTGACCATAAATTGGTATGACCAACAATTTTTCTTATATCTTCAATAATATCTTTCAACAATTGGTATGACATTGTACGGTTGCCGAGAAGAATCATATTTGTACAAGAAATAAGAAAAATAAATGGAAGAAAACGTGGTAAGCAAGAAGTTGTATTAATTAAGTTATTATCTTATCTGAAAAAAAAAACGAAAACCAAGATTATGGTTTTGGTCGTTGGTTTTGGGGAGTCTTCTTCTCGAACCGAGATTTTCATGTGCACGTGTGTTTGGTCACTACTTCGTGTTTAACAACATTTTCTTCACTATACCAATATCCGCATTAAACAAAGTTAAAAAACACAAAACGATTTGCTCTTAAAGATCCTTGATTCTTATATCATTAAACCTTTTCGTGTTTATTATAATAAGCATGCATGTTAGTGGTCTTGTGAATGTGTAAGTGTGTAACGTTATACTCGCGAGACGAAAGTATCCTTAAGACTCAAGAGTGTTATATATCCTCAAGTTGGTTAACTCTCAAATCTCTTACTGTCACATATATATATATCGATTATTTACCACTTACCAGTTCGTTTGCTGAGCGTGTGTGTTTGTAAAATTCTCCTTTAAAACTATTTGCTAAAAGTATGTTACAACTTACAACGCTAAAGAATGGAAAAGAAAATGTTTCATGAAGAAAAAAGAGTGAAGAAGACTCCAGCTAATTATTGCCGACCTTAAATGTTTTGTATATTTAGATATATACATGAGGTGCAGTGCACATAGCTAAGTTATAACAACTAAATATACATGAAAATATAAGTTTCTACTATTTTTTTATGCTCGATAAATGGTTGTGTAAAAGAGTGGCTGACGATAACAACGAGATGGGATTTTTTAGAGAGGGAGATAAAAAAACGTTCACCAATAAGGTAAGATGTTTATTTTGACGTACATAAGCTCTCCGAATACGATCAAATTGATTAAAATGAATTCTTTTAGTTAAGTACTTTTATAATTTATATGTAGCAACTAAATTATTACCAACGGAGTAATATTTTAAATCGCTGTTCCATATTGTCTCTATTTTTCTAGTTCCTCTGATCGGACCTCATAAAAAAATCATTTTATATGCTCCGAAAGTCCAAAAAGCCCTCACCACCACCATCCCCCGATGATAACGTAATGGAGTCTCATAATTTTCATGTTGGTTTCTCCTTCACTGCTAGGTTTTCTTTCCACAGTTTCTAGTGTTTATATAATAAGGAGTCTGCACAACTGAAAATTAAAGATGAACATTTTCCACGTAGTCAGCATTCGTGTCGCGTAGGGACTTTAATCAAACATATATTGCCTCGTAAACCCCTAAACCAAGAGCTCAAGCCTACAAAAAGTGAGTAGGGGTATTAAGGTCACTTCAACGAATGGGATATAATCCGATTTTTTTATTTTGTTAAAAAAACAACAGTCATTTTCAAGAAACTTAAATGCTTACAAATTGGAAAGACATAAAAAAAATAAACATTTGTTCTCTTCCACTGTCTTGTCTATAGAGTGAAGAGAGAGAGAGACGACGTTACAGTATCTCTCACACGATCAAGAAAACTTTCACGTTCGCCGGGAAAAAAAATACTATCATTTACTCCGGTAAAGAAAACAAAAACCCTTTTAAAATGGAAGACTCCAGAGCTTTTACTTTCGCCGGAAATTTAGACCCTCGAGCTCAAGAGTTCGTACCACTAAACCCTATCTCCTCCCGTTTTTTCTTTCCATACACTTCTCCACCACCGCCTCTGCTTCCGCTTCCGCCACCTCCTCCGTCGTCGTACGGATTATCTCCGACGGAGCCGAGAGTTCTCACGTTCTTTAATATCCCACCACATCCGATGATGTTTCCTCCTCCACCACCACCACCACCACTTCCACTACCACTACCGCCGCGCCCGTGTTTTAACGGCGTTTCGGCCGTTCAACGGATACCTCTGCCGTCGAATTCGCCGACGCGATCTTTTACTCTGATCTACGTACCGCGTGACGTCACGGAGTCTACGGTGAGACGCGACTTGGAGGTATTCGGCGACGTGCGTGGCGTGCAAATGGAGAGAATCTCACAGGGAATCGTGACCGTCCATTTCTACGATCTCCGCGACGCTAAAAGAGCGGTTCGAGAGATTTGCGGTAGACACATGCAGCACCAAGCCAGGCTCGCTGCGAGTGGAGGTGGAAGCGTTTGGAGTAGTTCGCCTTCGTCCTCATCGGCGCGTGGGTTTCTTTCCGGTAGACCTGTGTTGGCCCAGTTTGTAGTTCCGGCTACAAGCGCCGTTCCCGGCGGTTGTAACCAAGGAACGTTGGTGATATTTAACTTAGACCCTGAAGTCTCGTCCATTGCTCTCAGACAGATTTTCCAAGTTTACGGTATATGGTCTTATCGCAGTTTCTCTATGTCTTGATTATGTTAGATTTTTTTCAGTTTTGTTTCCTCGATTTGTGGATATGTCAGGAATTATAACATTTTACAAAGACTAAAAACATTTTCGATTACAATATTATATTAATCATGCCTTATTTAGCTTTTGAATATAGACTATACAAGAGACCGTTTGATTATGTGAGAGCACTTGGTGATATTGTAATTTTTGCCTTCAGGCTCGATCAAGGAGTTGAGAGAGACACCGTATAAGAAACATCAAAGATTTATTGAGTTTTACGATGTAAGGGATGCAGCGAAAGCGTTTGATCGAATGAATGGTGAGGAGATTTGTGGGAAGCAAGTTCTGATCCAATTTAGCCGACCAGGTGGGAGTAAGAACAAGTTCAGGTCATTAAGGCAACCGCAGTTGCCGTTTCAACCGCCACCAATTCTTGCTCCTCCTTTGAGGGAGTCTATTACTCTGACGAAAGATAAAAACAAGTATGTGAGTCCTAATAATGGCGTTGATGCCGTTGAAGCTTCTATGCGTTCGTTGTGTATCATCGATGAGGATGATAATAAGACCCGAGGAGCAGAACCCGAAACAAAGAGCAAGAACGTGGCTAAGTGGGGGAAGAAAAGACAGATGAAGAGCATGGAGCTAAGTAAGTTTCTTATCAGTGAAGAAACCATGGATGATCCGAGTTGCAGAGACCCACGTACCACTTTGATGATCAAGAACATACCAAACAAGTACAGGTTCGGCATTAAAATCTAATTACTAGTATTTTAAAGTTCGGAGTTTGCTTTCCCTTAAATTATCAGTATTATAAAGACTAGGATGGCTAAAGACTAAATCTTTCAATTAAGTATTTATATGGATTTAAAGTTCGAAGGTTTTTCAAAGTCTAGGATGTTTAAAGATTTAGATCTTTCTCTAATCTTTTTATTAAAATATTCACATGGATTCGTGTGCTAATATGCTGTTAATATATATTCAAAGATTTATATTCTAGATAAAATTCTCTTATGATATGTTCCATCAAGCTTTTAGTTATCTTCTAGTTTGATATTACATTCATTGACTAACATTTTCCCGGATGCTCTTATATTTTAGATTCCCATAGGTTTTGTTTATAAGATTCCACTTTGAATTATTTTTTAAGCTTCAATGTTTTTGGTTTTTATATAGTCAAAAGCTGCTGTTGAATATGCTTGATAATCACTGCATTCACATCAACCAAGCGATCACCGAGGAGAGGAACGAACACGAAGCTCATCATCAGCCATTTTCTTCTTATGATTTCGTGTATCTCCCGATGGATTTCAAGTAATAAAGCATCAAACTTTATTGACTTGTATAGTATCGGTTATATTCATAACTAAAGTCATAACTATTTTTTTTTTCCGCCGACTGTGCATGCTATTAGCAACAAGTGCAATGTTGGTTATGGGTTTGTGAACATGACATCTCCGGAGGCAGCTTGGAGGCTTTACAAGGCGTTTCATCTTCAACGTTGGGAAGTGTTCAATTCGCTTAAGATTTGCCACGTCACATACGCGAGAGTTCAGGTAATACATACACATTATTAACGTTTGATATGCTCGAGATCTAACCCTAAAAGAATTCTGCAAACGCATAGAAAGTTGCACGAGATCGACATGAACTAAAGTTTAAGCTATAAGTTAAACGAAAGTCTTGATTAATGTTTATTATTTGATTACTTTTGATCACCAAATTAAAAAAGGGTTTGGAGGATCTAAAGGAACACTTCAAGAGCTCAAAGTTTCCGTGCGAGGCTGAGCTTTACCTTCCGGTGGTTTTCTCGCCTCCTCGAGACGGGAAGCAGTTAACGGAACCTGTCTCGATCAACATCAACGGCTGCACCTATTTCAATACTAGTCATCATCTTGAGCCAATGGACGGTGAAGATCACTCTGTTAGCGGATCATGTTACGGCAGTGACCATGAAAACAGTCAGGAAGATGAATTTTCCGGCAGTAGCATAGATGGTGGCCAGAGTTCCATCGTGGAAGGAGAGACATCTTTGTAGAAGTTGTTTGTAATGTAAACAATAAAATGTAAGAAGTGTAAGTAGACACCATTTTGTTTAGATTTTGTGCTTGTTATGTTGTCTGAATTTAATTTTATTTAGTAATTCTACACGATTCGATCAATGTATTTTATCATGCAAAAGTTCGGAAAAGTGATAGTTTGGGTGAATGAGCTGAGTAATGATGAATTTAAACTTTTTTAGTTGAATGATTAAGTGGTGATATGATTAAAGAATATTTCAAATTTTCTTTTCTACGTTTTGCATGCATGTTTATATTTTCTATACTCATTTTCTCATCTCTTGGATAGTGTGATGTTGGATAGAAGAACAAGTTGTTACTTTCTACAAATTCGTCACATAAATAAAATAACAATGTCGAGGACAAAAACAAAAATAAAATAATAATGTCATTTGAGCTAACAACATGCTATTTTTTCAAATTATTCTGAGATATATTTTTTTGGTACAATTGAGAATATATATATATATGTCGATCACATAATAAACGAAGTGTTTTATATTCTCAGTCACATAAAATATCTGAAGAGTTTCATCTAATAAAAGTTTCATGATTATTAATCTAATTATGTTAAACTTCAAATTTATCCATTTTAACTTTTTCCAAGGACAAAATTGATGAAGAAATTAGCTTCGGAATTAAAATTTCCTTTTTTATACGATATGGTGAAAAATGGATGGGGTCTAGAAGTGGGTTGACCTAGGGTAAGAGCTCTTTATCAGGCAACAAACTAATCTTTGTTCCAGTGTTTACCTGTCCTATTCAGTGACCTGCTGAAAGAGACAATAGAGGACTCTGTGCTAGTGATGATCACATTCTGCATCTCCCCTCTGATTCATGGGGTCTCGACACGTGGTGATATAATCACCTTTCATATCCTGCATGGCAGAGTTGATAGTGATCCTTGACTACAACTTGTAATCTTGTTGTTAGATGTGTTTTTTTTTTTTTTTTTTGTCGGGGGCCAAATGTTAGATGTGTTTTGATTCTAAATTTTTGATATTGAAATCCAATTAGAATTGGAAGGACATTCAGGCATTATCTGCCTGATTTAGATTTATCGGGTCTGTAAATAAAAATCCAATCAGAATTGAAAATCATTTCAACGGTGTTTGGTATTATTTTGTCATGAAGTTTATAATTGGACCGAATCCACCAACATGATTGTTAAGTGATGTAATTTTAGGTTTTTTTTTTTCGTTTTGCAGTAAAATTAACATCGTAAATTTCTTTCAAGATTTCAATGTCATTGAATTTTATTATAAAACCTTTAAAAAACTACTAGGAGTATTTTATTTATAAGTCTTCTAAGACTAAAATATTAGAACTTGTAGAATCTTTCCATCACCATAATTTGAATAAAACAACAAATATTTTCTAATTATGCTTTACGCAGAACAAATATTTTCTAAAAATCATTAAATACGAGTTTTATTTGCATTCCTTTAAATTTTATGCGGTGAACAAATACAAGAAACATAAACAAGACAAATGAATATCAGTAAGTCTGCAATGCATTTATTTGTTCCTATATTAAAAAGCGGCCCAAACTTTAGCAAATATTGTAAAACCCTATAATAATATGGGCCTCAAACATAAAGGCCCACTAATGGCATTGCCCTAATTTTGATCACTCCGTGACTCCGTGTCTCTCTCTATAAGAAGCAAGACCTTATGAACCCTAATTCTTCAAGTTCCAGTCTATCTCCATAGCCGTCTGCATCTTTGATTAACTTCTTCTTCATCTTTTATAATTTTCGCTTTGTTTTCAAAAACATCATTGTTTTAAGTTCTGTTCATCGAGAATTTTATTTATCTCGCTTTCGAAAGGCGTTGCGCTCTTCGTCTCGGGATTTACTTTCCCTGAAGGGCGTGTCACCGGAAGCGTATAATCATCCTTCAATCCGATCGATAGGGATGCGAAATTCGGATTCGTTCGAATGAGCAAACCTCGATTCCGATGGCTAATTTTACCGAATTCGGTCGCCATCGTTAATTAATCGTGTTGAGAAATATCCAATCTGAAATTCAATTTTTGAAATTCGATTTTAAATTTAGATATGTGAATCTTTTGTTTTTTAATAAAAGAAAATTGAATGGTTTTGGGATGGAAATTGCTTCATAATGGTGAACTCTCTTAGATATAAAAGTGAGAGATGTTCAAGTTTCCGGAGCAAAGATAAAACTGGCCGGAATTAAACAGCTCTGTGTATTATTTCTCTATTTTCACAGTGTTACCTGTCTTCTGGTATATCTTTTTAATTACTTTCATCCCCTCACCTACATTACTTTACTCTAATCAAGCACAATTTGTTTTTTTTTTTGTGATAATTCCATCATTGATTGGTCCTTAATCACTGATTTTTTCCTTATTAAACTTGTTTATTTTTTTTTTTCAATGATTTGAAGCTGCAAGTAATTGACATTCAAGATCAATGCTAAAAGAATACAATTTATAGGCCCAAGTTGAACAATAAAGACTTCGTGGATATTCATTGGCCATTATAGGCCCAAGTTTGTAATTTAACGGACCAATGTCAAAAATGGGGAAATTATTTCTCGAGTAGTACTCAGAACTTCTTAAGCATTTGATACCGTATTACACTTTATATTTAAGATGTATCCGACCGATAAACCTAATCTAAATAAAATGAATCTGGTTTAATTAGAACAGAAACTGGATACAGTGAGTTTAATTGTTTATGAGTTTGCAACGAGTTTATAATATGAAACTCTAGCTTCGCAATTTGTATCTTCATTCTTCTAGTTTCTTACGTCACTGCGTAACAAACACACAGTTTGCGTTAACAATTCCATACGCATTACTTTACGTCTACAACAAATAAACGTCTTGTTCTTGAAATAGACCAATCTCCAAAAAACTGGCCGAGTCCTTAAGCAAAAAGCACCAAACGCATGAAGGATCAAGTTTACTTGTCTTTACGGAACATAAACTAATAACCTTGTAAACCAACTTTTCATGTTTATAGTTACTACAAAAAAGAGGCACGGAGAAATAAAAATTTACACACAAAAATGTATAATGAAAACTCTGTGTTATCATTGATCGATCGCATCTCCTCTCATCTTTGTCTTCAGGATGTATCAATTGCTTTGTTAGGTCTTTTTCTTTTCTGTTGCTTGCGAGCGAAGCTAACCAACAAAGGCGGACCTATACAATGGCCAGTGTTTGGTATCACTCCCGAGTTCTTCATTCATGTTCGCGATGTGTACGGATGGGTCACAAGGTGTTTGACAAGAAGCAGCGGGACGTTTCCTTACCAAGGAATCTGGTTTAGTGGATCTTATGGAGCCATGACAAGCGTCCCGGCAAACATCGAGTACATGCTCAAAACCAATTTCAAGAACTTCCCAAAAGGAAAGTTTTACAAGGAGAGATTCCGCGATTTGTTGGAAGAAGGTATCTTCAACGCGGATGATGAATCTTGGAAAGAGCAGAGACGGATTATCATAACAGAGATGCATTCAACTCGCTTTGTCGAGCATTCATTCCAGACCACGAGAGATTTGATACAGAGGAAGCTCTTGAAAGTGATGGAGAGTTTCTCAAAATCACAAAAAGCTTTTGATCTCCAAGAGATTCTTTTGCGGTTAACGTTTGATAATATCTGTATCGCGGGTCTCGGTGATGATCCGGGAACTTTGGATGATGATCTTCCCGAAGTTCCGTTCGCTAAAGCGTTTGAAGAAGCAACAGAGTCTACTCTGTTTCGGTTCATGATTCCGCCGTTTGTGTGGAAGCCTATGAAGTTCTTTGATTTAGGGTATGAGAAAGGGCTGAGGAAAGCGGTTGAGACGGTTCATGGGTTTATAGACAAGATGGTCGTGGAACGAATCGAGATGCTTAAAGACGAAGGAACATTACAGAAGAACAAATCCGATGTCCTCTCGAGGCTAATCCATATCGAAAGTCAGAAAAGAGGCAATGGAAATGATAGATTCAGCGTCAAGTTTTTCAGACAGTTCTGCACAAGTTTCATCTTAGCGGGGCGTGACACGAGTTCTGTCGGGCTTACTTGGTTCTTCTGGCTAATAACAAAACATCCGGAAGTCGAAAACAAGATCCTCCGCGAGATCAGAGAAATCTTGAGCCACAGAGAGAAGAACAACAATCTCGAAACAGAGAGTTGTTGTCACTTCACAGTCAAAGAGCTAAACGATATGGTTTATCTACAAGCGGCATTGTCGGAATCTCTTAGACTCTATCCACCAATTCCAATGGAAATGAAACAAGCAACCGAAGAAGACGTGTTTCCAGATGGGACTTTCTTGGGAAAAGGTTCACGGGTTTACTTCTCGATCTATGCGATGGGAAGGATGGAATCGATTTGGGGGAAAGACTGTGGAATCTTCAGACCAGAGAGATGGATACAAGAAGGACAATATGTGAGTGATGATCAGTTTAAATACGTTGTGTTCAACGGCGGTCCAAGGCTTTGTTTAGGGAAGACATTTGCTTACTTGCAGATGAAAATGGTGGCTGCTTCCATCTTGTTGAATTACTCAATCAAAGTTGATCAAGATCATGTTGTTGTGCCGCGAGTTACGACGACTCTGTACATGAAACATGGTCTTAAGGTCAGGATCATGCCGAGATCTCTTGAGGAGAAGAAGCAAGATTCATATAGTTAAAGAATAAAATGACTAAATTGCTGAAATATTTGTTTATATATTGCTATTGGCTAATGTAAGATCTTCACCCTTTGTTCTATCTTAAAGTAGTTTAGGCACTTATATAATCTTCGTTAGTAAAATGTACAGTGTGTGTATCATGTTTAATACTGATAAAATGTTATACAAAGCAAGAATTGCAATCAAAAGGTACAATCCGGTTTACAAGTATGACCTTGTTTATACACATTTCAGCACTGTGCATGAGTGCTAGATGTGTCCAGTCCGGTTTAATCGGACACACGCCGATTCGGTTTCATATTTTGTTCCTATCCAAACAAACTGTAATCAGACCAGAGAATAATAAGCCGATTAAAACGTTATTTCTTTGAAAATCCTTTCAACTACAAATATACATTTGAGTTAAAAACCAATTCCTAATGGCGAACCGAAATAACCGAACATAAAACCGGATTAGACATCCTTGAATACCTTGTTAGACTGATAAAGTGTTCTGAAGAAATGTCGTTGAGTATGGACTAATTTGAAGAAAAGGTTTTGGTTTAAATCGGCTTCTTGTGCTAGTAACAAGCTTAAACCATTGGCTCTTTGGATCGCAACTCGCATTTCCTTGTAAACACTTGCAGCTTCTCGTCACAATGTTGTCATTATCCGGATCAACATCCAAACAAACAGATTCTCCATTCTTTGTTATCGACGAGAGCTGCATCTTTGATTCAGACAAAACTTTCCATTTTGAGCAGTAAGATACTGAGAAAAACAGACGCAGCTTCACAGTCTTTCCTTTCTCGTAAGCTTTTAAGCACAAGATATGTTCTTCTGATAGTGACAAAACTCGATGAGAAGACACTCTAAAGCTTTCTGGTCTATTGCAAGAACCAAGCTTTAGTTGAAACAGTGACTTCCTCACTATGCAAAGTCCAGTCGAAGGATGAAATATTATTTTCTTCGGTTGAGTTTCCATTAGCCCTGGTCCTGAAAAATATTGCAGAAAAGTTGTTTTATATTGTCATTAATAAACAGAAAACATTTTATAAAAATTATTAGTTAAGAGCAACATTTCCTAATTGTGTACCTCTGAAAGGAGACTGTATTGCAGAAATCATCCGCAATATGTTTGAGTTCCTTATGCTTGACCAATCCCAATCCAGAACTCCATAAGTTTCATCATATTCAATAATTTTCTGTCTTACGTAATAGCTTCCTCCAAGAGTCCATAACGCCCAATCTAGGTCAAGATCCGCTGCGAAAGCCATGAAACAACTTAGAAACCTAATGTCATTCACACTGTTCCCTCTTTGATCAATCCCAAACTCGCTCACAAACAATGGAATCCCTTTCTTTAGAAGAAACCCTGACATTTTCATAATGTTTTCGGTTTCTCTCCCGCAAATCCTGTTCAAGTTGTCTCCTTCCCAAGAACTCCAAAATCCATACCAATGGATCTCAAACACTAGCTTCCTCCTGAAGGTAACTTCAAAGGGTCTGTCTCGGAGGAAAGATAAGTCAGTAGCGTAACTTAAACCCGAGACAATGACAAGAACGTTCGGATTCACAGAGTGGACCGCTTCTGCGCCTTGTCTCATATACTTGTACCAATCTTTGATGTTCTGTCTAGGACCTCTGAGCTCATTCCTTAGACTCATACCAACCACATTTGATGAAACATTAGCAAAAATTGATGCCATTTTCATTAGCCCTTTGATCCAAAGATTTGGGTTTAAATGTTTGTCGCCGAAGAAACCGTTTCCATCATTGTCACTGCAACACCAACCAGGTTGGCTTATGTGATTGTCTAAGATCACCATTAATCTGTGCTTTCCAAGACAAGAAACCACTTCCTGTTTTCATAACAACAGAAACAAAACTCTCATCTTTCTTAATCCTGAAACCCTAATTGAGTTACCAATGAATTATTTGATTCCCATGTAATCTGGGAAGGACTCAAACCAATAACTCAACAAGAAAAACTCAGAATTTTCCAGGATCAAATGTTGAAGAGAAAGATTAAGCAGAAAGTAAAAACTTAAAATTCAGAGATAGATTTCAAACTAGATCTTTCTTGCAACACAAGGATGACAGGAAAAATAAGATACTTATCGCTAATCTCCGGTTGGATCCAGAATGATAAAAAGTCAAATCTTTCCGTGAAATTTCTGAAAAACTATTCTGGAAAGAAAAAAAAAGGTCAAACCTTTCCGGGAGAGAAATGATTAATTACCTGGAAAGCTTTGATCAGGGGAAGGTCAAGAATATATGGATTATTAGCTTGAAAGCCAGAAATAGCCTCAAGAAGACCATACTTGCGAAGAGACTGTCTCACAGTCATAATCATTGAGAATGATTCATCGGTGGCTAAGTAAAGAGGCCAAGTCAATCTAACGCAATTGAAACCCGTTGAAACGATCTTCTTGGCGATTGAACCTAACGGCTGCTTGCTTAGACCTTCCGCCACCGCAGTTTCCAGATGCGACGGCCAGTTGACGCACGCGAGCTTCACGCGCCGTCCTTTGTTTCCGTCGTCGACGATCCAGCGTGAGTTGGTGGAGAGAGGGAAAGCGAAGGCGACGTTGTTGATGAAGAACAGAGGGAGAAGAAGAAAGACGGAGACGAAGAAGAATGTTTCCATGATTGGTCTCTTCTTTCTTTTACCGCCAACATGTGTAATATCGTTTATGTACGCATGTGTGTGTATTCGAACCAGCGCGTAAATGTCCACTTTATTTTATTAATTTTGCAATAAGTTGAGTGGTCATGTAATTACTTTATATTAAAGTGAATCTTTGATCTATTCAAATCTTCCTTTTTCATTTCATTCCCTTTTTTTTAGTCTAAAAAATAAACTAAAATGGTTTAAACATCTATAGTTGATCTATAAGACGAGTGAAATTTCTTTCACGCCAAAAAAAAAACGAATGAAATTTCTCCACAAAATCTTAATTTGGACCACATAACCTAAAACTGTCAACAGTTCGAACACCAAAACTGAACACGTGTATTGTTTCTTTATTACTCAACTGAATTTGTCCACACAATTTAAAACCTGAACTAGATTCTCTTTTCAATTGTTAGTTTTTCTACTCTGGTTTGGCTTGCCACACCACCTGCATGCAGTTTAAATAATAGAATATAACAGTTTGATGCACAAAAAAGAAAAAAGAACTTATTTTTTTCATGAAAGTGGAAACTTGATAACTAATTTTGGTCCACAACCTAAGCTTACATAAGCAGATAAGCAAAACATCAAATACTATACTAACTACAATAGCAGAATTTTTGTCTGCTAGACTAATACATTTGGTCTATTTGATTAATTTGTATGAATCTGGTTAAAATCACTGATGGGTACTTTTCTTTAAATTTCAGAATTTTGGGAGACAAAGTTTTCTCCTTTTCCTCTTTTTGATCTCTGTTTTTGTTGTTCTCTTGTCTGGACTTGTGCATTCATTTGAAAAAAAAAAAACTGGTTAATTTATATCAAAGCTTACAACTTTTAGTAGTGTAGGAGGTAGGCGAAGATGAAGAACATCATTGTCAAAGCTGTATGTATAGTGGGAAAAGGTTTTGACTTTGATTATGAATATAGTGGAAATGAAAATGTTATGTTTTTGACTATAAATAAAATATCATAATCAAAGGCTCTCAGGACATGGAAGAAGGTTGAAATGCTGAACTCTTACCTGCTTAATGTTCTCTTGGTGATCAATGCAGTCCGCACTTGAGTCAAAGGGCATATGAAAGAGAGTCATAAGGTTCAACGAAGTCGAGGAGAAGTTTGAGAGTAATGAAGCATATCTACAACGCGTAGACTCCACCATGAGACTCTAAGGAGTCATTATTCGGAGTATTCACATAATCTTACAGACGGTTTAAGAAATAACTGCGAGGACCGTAATCTTGAAACTAGAGTCTGGTTTAGTCAATGAACTTGAACTGGGACAAGCTTGAGAGGTACTTTCTTGACGATTGTAAGAGTACCAGCTTCTTCCATATCGATGTCTCTCTGCGTCATCCCGTCAGGAAACTTCCAGTCGAAGAAATAAAGTAAGTTCAAGAGTCCCAGTTCAACAGTAGCGATCCCCATAGAGATCCCGGGGCATATCCTTCGACCAGACCCGAATGGTAAGAGCTCAAAGTGTTGTCCTCTATAATCCACAGGGCTATCGATAAACCTATCGGGGTTAAACTCTTCCGGATTTGTCCAGAGCTTTGGATCTCGTGCTATCGCCCAAGCGTTGATCAAGATCCTTCTCTTTGGAGGAATGTCAAAGCCTTGAACTTTGATGTGAGCCATTGTTTCCCTTGGAAGCAGAAGAGGAGCTGCAGGGTGTAACCGGAATGTCTCCTTGATCACGAGGTTCAAGTAAGGAACTTTGCTGATATCTTCTTCGGTGATCCTCTCCTTGTTGTTCCCAAGGCTGTCTCGGATTTGGCCTTGAACTTTCTTCATCAGTTCAGGGTTTCTTGCGAGTTCCGTCATTGCCCATATCATGGTAATAGCCCCTGTATCTATCCCTCCGATGAATATATTCTTGCAAACAAACCAGGAAACTTAACTAAGTTGAATCTAGTTTCAATGTGAATGTGTTTAAATAAAAGTCTTTTGCTTAATTTACCGTGAGAAGTCCCTTGATGTTATCTACCGTGAGCTTCAAGGAATCATCTTTGCCTTGTTTTCGCATTATATCCAACATTAAGTCGACGATATCTCTTTGATCTTTCGATCTTTTAGGATTCAGATGATCATCGATTACTCGTTGAAACATAGCATCAAGCTTGACGAAAACGTCGTTGAGCCTCTTGTGCTGTCCTGAAAGCCAGTCAACGAGCCATCCAAGTCCCGCGACGGGGAAGAAATCAGAGCAAGTGAAGCCAGCCTGAGCTGTCTCTGCTTCAAATATAAGCTCGTCGATCTTTTCTTTATCAGTAAGATTGCCCTCGTGGAAGCTCTGTCCGAAAGCAACTCTAAACATGATACTCGCGGTTAGCCAAAACAGGGTTTTGCTCAAATCGACTGGAGATTGATCCACCGCAGATTCGGACAGTTTCTTGACCAGGAAGTTACACTCTTCCTCTCTGATGTATCCGAAAGATTGTACCTTTTTCAGGCAGAGAAGCTCACGCACCAAGAATCTGCGCCGCTCTTTCCACTCTTCACTGTATGGCGTAAATCCGATATCTTTGAAATCCCGTGAGATTAGCCTCGATCCGACAAGCTTAGGCCTGCTGCAACAGTCTAGGTCATGAGTTTTAAGCACTTCTTCAGCTGCTTCTTTTGATGAGATTACAGTCACAGGGACAAAACCTAAGTGAACGAGGATAACATGTCCCGTTCCTTCGGCTAAACGTTGAAGTGACCTGTGAGGCAACTCACCAACTTGGCGTAAGTTTCCGATGATCGGAAACTGTGGAGGGCTTGGAGGAAGATTCCATTTAGAGCGTTTAATCTTCTTTCCGACAAAGATCAAGGAAGCGATGGTGATGAGGAAAATACAGAGAAAGGAGATTACCATTTTCCTTTTCTTTCCTTTTTAGGGTTATCGAGAAAATGAAGTTAATATTGCTCTGTTGTAGTATTTTGATAGTTCACAAGCGGCAAGAAAAGTACAAATTTTATTGTCTTATTGCAGCAGTGTTGCGATGGTGCTAAACCGTGAATCGATGATGTGAAAGAATATAAAATCTTTTTCATATTTTATTGTTCTTGTTATCAAATGCTGGGAAAGGTTGCGAGACGCATGCATTCTCATTAATCAAATCATTTCAGAAGCTTAGCAACTTCAAAATTATTTTTCCTACTAAAGAATGTGCCTTTTATCTGCTTCAAACTTATTTGAAAATAATTCTATGAAGAACTTAAAACAAAAAACGACATATATATGCACTATATATCCGATGGGCTCAAAATCACACAAACGTTTCTCATCACTTATTGGGGCCTTAAGCATACAAAATACTTTTTGGCCCAATAAATTAATATTTGAAAAAAAAGTATCTTAAAACTCTACACCAAAAGTAGAGACCACCTCTTTTTCTTTTTTTACGCCCCGTGCTGTCACACGAGAGGGACATGGAGCCGTAAAAAGAATTCTATCAACTTGTTCCGACTTAGAATAATAAGTTCATGGGTTTGGAATGTAAAGCTGTGTCAAACCTAAATACTCAAGAAGCATTAGCTTTCGCTGAAAAGAAGGTGCTCTAGCTGCACTTTCTAGTACAGCTATCTTGTTACAGCTTCACTCCAGCCACTAGCTCTGTCTTCGGCACCCTCTCTTTGCGGTTAAGGTAACGATTTCGGACATGGCCAAGGCCCGAGAACGAATTTACCGTTGTATGGCTGACCGACGATTACTAGCGATTCCGGTTTCATGCAGGCTGAGTTGCAACCTGCAATCCGAACTGAGGATGGGTTTTTGGAGTTAGCTCACTCTCGCGGAATCGCAACCCTTTGTCCCGGCCATTGTAGCATGTGTGTCGCCCATAATTAAACAATTACAAACAGATCTGTTATCGTTTTTGGTAAAAGTATTTGCCCGTAAAAGCATTAAACACATTAAAATTAATTATCTCAATACTAAACATAAGAGAAAAATAAATATATATAAAAGAAAATGAAGAAGGTTATTCATTTGGAAACCAATAAAATACTACCAGAAACTATTAAAATATTTTATCATTTTTTAGTGGTTCATTTTTTCGTATTAGAATTTAATTACATGATCAAATTATATTACATTAAAATATTATACCTTATGGTTTAGAATTCCCCTTTTAAGATATCGTGCCAATGGAAATCATCTAAGAAAACCAGATAATATACATAACACATCAAGACCACATAAAATTTTCAAACACAAAACTGTCTAGGTTGAATGTACCTTGTTTAAATCGTGCTAAGCTTTTGTGGTTGTAAGATGAAAGCTCTAGATTGGTTTGTTGGAACATGATGACAAAAAGTCACCATTTGATGGGACAAGGGCAACATGATGACAAAAGTCACCGTTCAGAGCTCTTGTGTCGTTTGCATATTGGTACGTACCCTTTCTTTCCGAGTTTTTGTTGCACGTGTTTTAAGAGAAAAGTAGTAGGCCATTGCTTTTTATCAACTAAACTACAAGCTCTTGAAGTTTTACCATATGGACAAAACTGAAACCACAATCGGACTAGAATCAGGTTTGCGAGAGCCGATCCGCTCAATGTGTTAAGACATATTTAGTTTACCGCTCTCTTAAACATGTAGACTTTGTTCCGACGACACAACAAGACGGACGGACCAGGCAACAAATTGCATACGCAAAGAGAGAAATATTATTCATACATTCATGCTTACAGCATTGCATAATATTGATTATTCAAAACATGGTTAAAGAATGAAGTTTGTTCTGATATCACATAACACGAACTGGAACAAGTTTCAAAGGTACTTTCTTGACGATAGTAAGAGTACCAGCTTCTTCCATATCGATATCTTGATGTGTCATCCCATCAGGAACTCTCCAATCGAAGAAGTAGAGCAAGTTCAAGAGACCCAATTCAACAGTAGCTAACCCCATGGGCATCCCAGGACATATCCTTCTACCAGAGCCAAATGGTAAGAGCTCGAAGTGTTGTCCTCTGTAATCCACAGTGCTGTCCATAAACCTCTCCGGGTTGAACTCTTCCGGGTTTGTCCAGACTTTGGGATCTCTTCCTATCGCAACAGTATTGACCAAGATCCGTCTCTTGGGAGGAATATCATAGCCTTGAACTTTCATGTGAACCATCGTTTCCCTTGGGAGTAAGAGAGGAGCTGGTGGGTGTAATCTGAATGTTTCTTTGATAACCATCTTCAAGTAAGGAAATCCATCGACATCTTCTTGGGTGATTCTCTCTTTCTTGTTGCCAAGGCGGTCTCGGATCTCTCCTTGAACTTTCTTCATCAGTTTCGGTTGTCTTGCGAGCTCTGTCATTGCCCATATCATGGTGATGGCTCCTGTGTCTATCCCAGCAAGAAATATATTCTACCAACAACATACCAATAAACCAAGTTAAAAATTTAGAAATTTAGATATGCAAATGTGTTTGGAGATGTCTTGATTTACCGCGAGGACACCCTTGATATGATCTAGCGTGAGCTTTAAGGAATCATTTTCGCCTTGATTATGAATCACATCCAACATAGAATCGATGATGTCTTGGTGATCTTTTGATCTTCCAGGACTCAAATGATCATCGATCACCCGTTGAAGCAGATCATCGAGCTTGAGGAAAACATCGTTGAGCCTCTTGTGTTGTCCCGAAAGCCAGTCAACGAGCCATCCAACTCCGGCAACGGGGAAGAAATCGGAGCAACTGAAACCAGCTAGGGCAGTCTCTGCTTCGAACACGAGCTCTTCGATCTTGTCTTTATCGATGAACTTGCTCTCGTGAAAATTCTGTCCCAACACAACTCTAAACATGATACTCGCGGTTAGCCAGAAAAGGGATTTGCTCAAATCTACGGGAGATTGATCAATCGCCGATTCCGACAGTTGCTTGACCAAGAAGTTACATTCGTCCTCTCTGATATGCCTAAAAGACTGAACCTTTCTCAGGGAGAAAAGCTCACGCACCGCGAGCTTGCGCCGCTCCTTCCACTCTTCACCGTATGGCGTAAAAGCGATATCTTTATAATCCCGCGAGATTAATCTTGTCCCGACAAGGTTAGGCCTGCTGCAACAGTCTAGGTCATGAGTTTTAAGAACTTCTTCTGCTGCTTCTCTCGATGAGACGACAACCACAGGAACAAACCCAAAGTGAAGAAGCATCACAGGTCCAACTTTTTCGGCCAGAAGTTGAAGTGACCTGTGAGGCAATTCTCCGATCTGGTGTAAGTTGCCGATGACCGGAAACTGTGGAGGGCTTGGAGGAAGATTCCATTTGGAGTGCTTAATCTTCTTCACGACGATGATTAGTGTGACGATAGTAATGAGGCAAAAGAGGAAAGAGATCTCCATTTTTTTTTTCTTTTCTTTTGTGTGTGGTACCGAAGAGAAAATGAAAATGATATTGCTCTGATTTTGTTACATTAAATAGTTCAACACGGCAAGTAGTACTTGTTCTTGTTCATACCGAATGATACAAATACAATTATTACATCAATGGTCTCGCGCGTGGATAAGAGCACCATTATCATTATCGCTTACATACCATTTGAAGTATCTGACACATATAATAATAGTAATAGTTTTCTTATTAATTAATTAAAGGATTGATGTTAGTGGACAGAAAAAAATTGAACTAATCACAGGCTGCTAAGTGTGATATGAATATTTCAGATTTTATTTTACAGTATCACAAACGAGGACATTTTTTATCTCTTTCTCTATTCTTTTTGCTTTCCTCTCTCGTATTTTTCTATTTTTTTAATATTTCTAATTGAGAACTTTACCAATGAAAATGCTTTAAGACTACTAGACAATTGCCAAGTTTTAATATCTTCATTATTTTTTCACTCCATGTCATATAAAGTTATAATGACTCAAAAGATAATACCTTCGTATTTTTTTTGCTTTTTTTTTGACATACCTTTGTGTTTTAAAATTAACTAATTATATTGTAAATGCAAATGCAAAACAAAAATTTCACTTTAATTATTGAATGTATACTTTTTTCTTCAAACTAAATGTCATTGAAAAAAGATTATTATAAAATAAACGTTATTTTATTTTTATTGAATCGAACATTCAACACTTTTTAAATTCATATAAAAAAACCTTAAATAAATGTAAGATAAAATGGAGGATTAAAAAAAAAAATCTTTATGCATAGAACAATGACGTCCCTAAAATAATTTAGTATAATGAAATTTATGATAAAAAAAATATATAATTTGGGTTTGATTGGCAAGTGTTGCATAATTTTTCATAGCCATAGTGTTTCTTAAAGAAAATATTTAATAATAATGTTCTACATATATTTTGTAAATCATAATTTATTTCAATTGTAAAAAAAGCACGTCCATTTTTAAAACCTTAGAAAAATTTCAACGGGGGATAAAAATAAAATAGATTTCTAAAAAATTTGGATATAACCACCAAAAATTAAATATGCTTTTGTGTGGTTCGCATAGTGGTACGCCTCTTTCCTAGCTTTTGTTGCACATGTTTTACGAGGAAAATAGAAGGCTAATGTTTTTTATCCTCTCAACTACAAACTCTTGAAGTTTTACATATAGACAAAAATCGCACTGGATGCTGAAACCGCAATCGGACTAGAAGGATCTAGTAATCCAGATGAGAATCAGGTTTGCGAGAGCCTATCAATTTAATGTGTTAGGACTTACGACATATCTTGTTTAGTACTGTTCTTTTAAACATGTAAATGTTAGAACTCGTTTTTAACAATATAGTCTTGGTAATTTTTTTAGTTAATTTTTGGTCATAACGTTTGTTGAATAACTTATTTTACGACATAATCTAATCATTGTCATAAATACTATAAGATAGTGTAGTCACATGTTAAAGTTAGAAGTTATTTTAAATAAGAAGTAGAAGTCCAATGTGAATTGCTGGTTAAAATTAAATTATGATGCTTGTTATACACCATAGTTGAATATAAAGTGCAAAAGGAAAATATCGGAATGTAATTTATGTTGGAACTTTGAGATTTTATTAGTGAGATTGGATTTAAAAGATTAATCGTTTTTATATTAATATTCGTTTGTAAATTTACTGTTGATAAATCAACAAATATTTTTTTCTTTTAATTATTTTTTGTTGTAATTTAAAAGATTTTTTTTTTTTTGCAATATAAAAATATTCATGATTGTAAATAGAAAATGAACTTTTTTTAGAATAAAAATATTTTTCACTTTACAAAAAAAAAAACTGTTTAGTTTTATAATATAAAACCAAGCCATCATCTCTTTATTATACTTAACCTATAACAAATCTCTCACAACATATTTTTTTTGTTTTTGTGTCAAGAGTACAATATATTGCTAAATTAGAAACAAAGTGTTTCACCTCCAAACAAACCCTTCTTTGATCATCGTACTTGAGTATCGATCGATCAATATATTTTTTATTCAGGTTTGTATCGTTATTTTAAACAATTGTTTAGTTTGTCATATTATAGAAAATTGTGCTTTTACAGTTCCAACGAATAAAAAAGACAGACGTCCAAAGCAACCAATCGCATACGCAAAGAGAAAACAAATATTATTCATATATTTATGCTCACAGAATCTGCATAGTTTTAATTATTAAAAAAACATCTTTAAAGTTTGGAGTTTGCTCTCATCACATAACTCGAACTGGAACAAGCTTCAAAGGCACTTTCTTGACGATAGTAAGAGTACCAGCTTCTTCTGTATCGATATCCTTATGTGTCATCCCATCAGGAACTCTCCAATCAAAGAAGTAGAGCAAGTTCAAGAGCCCCAATTCAACTGTAGCAATCCCCATGGGCATCCCAGGACATATCCTTCTACCAGAGCCAAATGGTAAGAGCTCGAAGTGTTGTCCTTTATAATCAACAGTGCTGTCCATAAACCTCTCCGGGTTAAACTCTTCCGGGTTTGTCCAGAGTTTGGGATCTCTTCCTATCGCCCATGTATTGACCAAGATCCGTCTCTTGGGAGGAATATCATAGCCTTGAACTTTCATGTGAACCATCGTTTCCCTTGGGAGTATAAGAGGAGCTGCAGGGTGTAATCTGAATGTTTCTTTGATAACCATCTTCAAGTAAGGAAATTCATCGATATCTTCTTCGGTGATTGTCTTCTTGTTGCTGCCAAGGCGGTCTCGGATCTCTCCTTGAACTTTCTTCATCAGTTTCGGGTTTCTTGCGAGCTCTGTCATTGCCCATATCATGGTGATGGCCCCTGTGTCTATCCCTGCAAGAAATATATTCTACCAAAAGCATACCAATAAACTTAGTTAATATTTAATATATATGCGAGTGTGTTTAAAGAATTTGGAGAAATCTTGATTTACCGCGAGGAACCCCTTGATATGATCAACCGTGAGCTTTAAGGAATCGTTTTCGCCTTCTTTATGAATCACGTCCAACATAGAATCGATAATGTCTTGGTGATCTTTTGATCTTCCAGGGCTCAAATGATCATCGATCACACGTTGGAACAGATCATCGAGCTTGAAGAAAACATCGTTGAGCCTCTTGTGTTGTCCCGAAAGCCAGTCAACAAGCCATCCAACTCCGGCAACTGGGAAGAAATCGGAGCAAGTGAAACTAGCTAGAGCGGTCTCAGCTTCGAACACGAGCTCTTCGATCTTGTCTTTATCGATGAACTTGCTCTCGTGGAAATTCTGTCCCAAGGCAACTCTAAACAGGATACTCGCGGTTAGCCAGAAAAGGGATTTGCTCAAATCTACGGGAGATTGATCAGCCGCCGATTCGGACAGTTTCTTGACGAAGAAGTTACATTCGTCCTCTCTGATATGCCTAAAAGACTGAACCTTTTTCAGGCAGAAAAGCTCACGCACCGCGAACTTGCGCCGCTCCTTCCACTCGTCACCGTATGGCGTAAATCCGATATCTTTAAAGTCCCGTGAGAGTAACCTTGTCCCGACAAGGTTAGGCCTGCTGCAACAGTCTAAGTCATGAGTTTTAAGAACTTCTTCAGCTGCTTCTCTCGATGAGACGACAACCACAGGAACAAACCCAAAGTGAAGAAGCATCACATGTCCGACTTTTTCGGCCAGACGTTGAAGTGACCTGTGAGGCAATTCTCCGATCTGGTGTAAGTTTCCGATGACCGGAAACGTAGGAGGGCTTGGAGGGAGATTCCATTTGGAGTGTTTAATCTTCTTTACGACGAAGGCTAATGTAACGAGAGTAATGAGGCAAAAACAGAGGAAAGAGATAACCATCATTTTTCTTTCTTTTTTTGTGTTATCGAATCGAGAAAACCAAAATGACTTTGCTCTCATGTTGTTCCATTAATAGTTCAACACGGCAAGTTGTCGTTTTGTCCATACCGAGTGATATGGTCTCGCGTGTGGCTAAGACCATCTCCATTAGTAAACCTCCTCATGAGGTTTATAAAAGGATACTTTGCCAGTGATTACTATTGAATCATTAATTTACATATATATATAAGCGAGGGATATAGATTGTCCAGAAACATAGTTTATAGAGTGTTTTTCATGATTAGTACCTGAAAATTTACAAACCATGATTATTAGTACATGAGTACATAAATGCAGATGAGAGCATATACATATGTAGCGAAAATTGCTTAGATCTTTTTTAAGCAGATACAAATACATTAATTTTTATGATATTGCCACTGGAACTGGGTGACGTATACGTGGACTCTTGTCTAACAGAGATCTCCAAAATTTGGACGTTTACGATATCTTCTCGAAGAAAAGTGGAAGACGCAACAATTTTATATTGAGAGAAGGATATATATGACCTTCCAAAAAATATCTATATTGGTTTCTAAAAAAAGAATAAAAAAACATTATCTCTTAATAATGTTTGAAAATGAATAACATATTCACGTTCCTAAATTAGTAATAAAATAGATACTACTTTCATGAAGAATATCATTTTAAGGTTTTATTTTGTTTTATAAAATATTATTTTATATTTTCAAGCAAAATTTTAAGCAAAAACCCAGTTTTAACCTTATTGTTTTAATGCATTAATTATAAAGAGAAGTATATTTAGTATGTGAACAGAGGGTAGAAAGGAATTTAACTTGTTTTTTTAATCTATGTAAAAATGTCAGAATGACACTTTTTTTATTTAAAATAGTCTAATAAATCAGTTTTAGAAATATTTAGTTTTATATTATGGTGGTTTGAGTACTTTGATGAATAAGATCGGTTGGCTTTCGGTGTAACCACATGGTCATATTCGAAATCGATGGAAGACTAATTAAATGGTGAGACGATCTTGTAACTGAATCGGTGAGGTTATTTCATCCAAATCCGAAATTATACCATGTTATATAATGGGAAAGGTATCAAAGCATGAGTGATCAGATACAAAAATCGTAGTGAATCTATTCAATGGAAAAAATTTCAGACTCAACACTCAATTACACCCAACTTTCAGTATCAAAGATCCGGGTCAAATGTTACACTTTCACTCTAGAGATAAGCGTTATCTCTAAAAGAGTGGACGATCTTCTCTAGACATGTAAATATTTAATAATAATATCCATTTAGACATTTGCGAAAAGTAAATTTACGTAGTAGTCAAATGTTCTTATCTTTGAATGTGATATGTGAAAACGTATAATACAATATATGGAGGAAAGAAGCGCGTGGAACATCTACCGAGTTTTTAACGGGCTGAACCGTCTCTCAATACATACATATAGAGCTTTTTCTTTGTTTCAGTTGTCAATGCTTTCTGAAATTTAAGTCATAGAAAACTGATGAAATTGGTATTCTTACCGACACCACTCCTCTTAGATGATTTGAAGTAACCTTGAAAGAACCGACTTTGCTTTATTTATTGATCATTTCCAACACATACAGGTACGTAATACAAATGTGGTCTTTCCGTTGGCATAGTCATATTTAAGCCACGTGATTAGGTCCAACGTTAGCATTCTTACATGCAAGTGTTTCCTAAATATTTAGGAGAAAAAGGCTTAATCCAAATTTGTGGACTTAATAAAACCGACCTTTAAGGTTGAACTAATAGTATCATTTTACTTAGAAAGTGAAAGGTGACCGCAAGCCATCAAGTAGCATATATCATCTTATAAGCAAATACAGTATATATAATATATTGACTCAAAACGTGAGAAGCGTTAACAGAAAAACACGTACGAGGTCCAAAGGTTAGCATTCTTCTATATTCAAACAGTACTTTAATTGTTTAGTAGATCCAAATTTATGGACCTAATAAGTTGCATTTGTGCACAATCCGACCCCATAGAAATTAACCAAACGCAATCCAAAATAGTTGAGAAGCAGTCTTAAATTCGATTTCTTGCCAAACCGGTTATAAGAACCCAAAAACATCATCGTCTTCTTCATGAAATTAGGTTTCATCAAATAACAGATAGTCAAAACCTGGAAACATGGAGGATCGTCCAGAAACACAACTCTGAATTACTCGATTTTGGGTTACATGGAATATAAATCTATTATCTATGAAGAATTTAATGTAAAGGAGAAAGAGTTTGAAACATAGTGTTACACAATCAATTCCAAAAGAGAGAACGTGGAGTTACAAGATTATTAAAAAAATTAATAAACAAACAAGTGACATAATGAAAGGAACATATACAAAACAATAAACAGACGAAAGAATCATGAGACTGCAAAAGAGCCAAACAAACGAAATTCAGACGGGATCAAGGCATCAGTGAGCCATTAGTAATGAAGAACTGGCACCAGCTCAAGCGGGACTTTCTTGGCGATGACGAAAGCTCCAGCTTCGTCCATGTTAATGTCTTCAATGGTCATCTCATCGGGCAAACTCCAGTCAAAGAAGTAAAGAACGTTAAGGAGGCCTAGTTCCACGATGGTCATCCCCGTGGCCATCCCGGGACAGATCCTACGGCCTGCACCGAACGGCAACAATTCGAAATGCTGACCCTTGTAGTCTATAGGGTTATCAACAAACCTCTCGGGGATAAACTCGTTAGGGTTTGTCCAACAATTGGGATCACGCCCTATTGCGTAAGTGTTGATCTCGATCATTGTATTTTTGGGAATGTTATAGCCTTGAATCTTGATATCAGACATTGTCTCTCTTGGGAGCAAGAGAGGAGCTGGTGGGTGTAATCTAAATGTTTCTTGGATCACAAGTTTCAAGTAGTGAACCTTTTCGAGATCTTGTTCTGTGATTTTTCCTTTGTTGTCTCCAAGGGTTGCTCGAATCTCTTGTTGAAGTTTCTTCATCACTCTTGGATGTCTCGTTAGCTCTGTCATCGCCCATATCATCGTGATCGCTCCTGCGTTCACTCCCGCCAAAAACACATCCTGATCACATAACAAACAAATTAATGTACGTTCGATACGATATTTAATTGTCGATTGAATTTGTACACATAAATTTTGAAAAGATTGTTATACTCACCGACATGACTCCTTTAAGATGATCGTAGGTAACTTTAAATGAGCCGCCTTTGCTCTGTGTATTGATCATATTCAACATGACACCAATGATGTCTGAATGATCTTCAGATTGTCCGGGCTTCAAATGATCATCGATCACATGTTGAAAGAAATTACTAAGTCTTGCAAAGGCTTTGTGCAACTCCGAGTGCTGGCCAGAGATCCTGTCTATAATCCACCCAAGACCCGTGGGGAAGAAGTCTCTAAACGCGAATGAGCCAAGATTGGTCTCAGATTCGAGCACAAGCTCTTCAACTTTGTCCATATCGACAAAATCGCACTCGTGGAAGTTCTGTCCAAAAGCGAGTCTACAGATGATACTCGCGGTAAGAGAGAAAAGAGCTTTTCTCAAATCCACCACAGTTTGTGTCTCGGCAGATTTGGAGAGTTTCTTGACGAGCATTTCACTCTCTTCTTCTCTGATATACCTGAAAGCTTTTAGCTTTTTTGAGCTGAAGAGCTCGAGCATGGCAAGCTTCCTCATCTCTCTCCAATCATCACCGTACTGGGCAAAGCCAATGTCTTTGAAGTTGTAAGAGAACAACTTGGAAGCGGATAGCTTTGGTCGGGTGCAAGTCTCGAGATCATGAGTCTTAAGAACTTCTTCAGCTGCTTCCTTTGTGGAGAACACAACCACAGGGACCACGCCGAAACGAAGAAACATCACGGGTCCATACTCTTGAGAGAGTTTATGAAATGATCTGTGAAGAGATTTTCCAAGTTGGTGCAAGTTTCCGATAATCGGAAGACCTATAGGTCCCGGGGGAAGCTTCCCCTTAGAATTTGAGAGTCTTTTGAAGAAAACAAAAAAGAGAGGCAATAACCAAAGGAAATAGAGAAAAATCGACATTCTTGATTCAATCTTTTTTTCTCTGTTGTTGATCTCGTTGATGTTTTGTGTTGTTGTTAAGTTGATTTGTGTTTTGAGTGACGAATATTAAGTTACGAGAAGAACTATATATAGGTACGTGTATGGTGTTAACGTTGACTAAGTCAAAGAAGTCAAAGATTTTTCATGAGATTAAAGTTTAATTATAAAAGAAAGCTGACAACTTATGTGGTCGCATGTCGTCTACCACAATTAATTTTAATCTTCGATGTCCGGCTGCCAAAATCTTCTAGAATGGGATTGCATCCGCAAACTGACCTTAAACCGTTGTCAAAAAAAAAAAAAAAAAAAAAACTGACCTTAAACCGGCTTAAAAAACGAGTTTGGTTAAAATATATAAATAGCCGGTTTGATCGTTTAACTGAGATTGATGAGTTAATGTAATTACAGTTATACTTTGAACCGGCTTAAGACTACAAAAGGCATACATCTGTAGTACATGACTCAGTTAGCTAGAGCAAACTATTTGAATTTGTTATACTATTTGATAATTCTTTAGGAAATAACTAAAATACAAGTGGAATTAATTTAAGTATATTTACTTACAACGTTAAAGTTGATTGAAAGCCATCACAAAGTCTTACCAATAAGGCGGATTACACGTCCACCGCTCCCATGTTACTTTTGTTGTATTTTTTGTACACCGTAAAAGACCAATATTTGTTATTTTAATGTAGTAAATATATCAAAAGTTGCCATAGATAACCTTATACACAATTATAGACGTAAAACCACGTGCTTAGGTCCAAAATTAGCATTCCGTCATTTAAATAATACAGTTTGTAGAAAATAGAAATCCACATTTGTTGTCTTAATGAAAAAGAATTGCCTCCAAACTCTTATCATTATTCTAAGATTCAAGAATCTGAACATTCAACATATTAATAATTTGTGTTGGGGTTTTAAAAAATTCCACAACAAATGAAAGAAGAAATGCATTAAAAATAATGTATTGGGAAATGTGGAATCTATATATATAGAGAAATCTCATATAGAATATCAATAATCCCTCTCTAAGATATGAAAATATATAAATTATAGAACTATATTTTGGTTTTCTAAGGTCACAATTGTTGCCAGAACTACTTCTAAAAATATGTATTATTGCCAATCGTTTTATATAAAAAAAAAAACCGTAGCCATATATTGCAGAAATCCTCAAACATTATCCTGACCACATATAGATAATTATATATCTATGGTCAATATTTACATGCACACGGTAGATATAGATTGATCTTTAGTTGAATCTTGAATATAGTATAAAAAGGTAAGTTAGAAACACGAATTAGTGTTGAACAACAAGAACAAATGAGTGTTCAACAATAACAACAAAATCTATTTTTTTTTATCAAGAATAATTTTGATATAAGATTAAGCAATGTACGTAATATTCTAATCACATGAAAAAGTGTTAAGAAAATAGAAAAGTATTTTATACTTCGATAATATATATATTTATGCTATGCAATCAATTTGGATTATGCAGAACTAGATGGAAGAGAATAATATGTAACAAATCTATTTTAACTCCATCAACTTGGTTTTAAGTCCCATAAAATGAAGAGAAATTTTCGGTTAGCTTTTTGTATCACCATGTGTTTTCCTCCGCATATGTTATCCTCACTTTCTCATTCAAAATCATCATTAACATGTCACCAATCCTTATGTTTTCCATTGTCCAAGGATTCTATATATGTATGGAGTTCTCACGGTTTGATAAACTTTTGTTAGGCTGTTTATATATATGAAAATCTAAAAATTACACTTCCACGTTACACAAAATCCGATGGTGCGACGAAGATCGAAAATTCCAAGTTTTTGCACCAACACTTTCTCGAGAGATTACATTTTGTTTTCAACCTTGAGAGATTACATTGACGGTCAAATGTTTGAATTATATACTACGTACCCTATTAAAAAATTTAGAAATCAAATAAACTTTTACGTCAATATGTACACATACATGTACACACGTATTTATATCACAAGTATTTATGATAGTATTAGCATCAATACTTTTTCGAAAGAAAACCCTAAAGTATTACCGTCACCAGTTTTCAATAGTATTACAAATCAGGGAATTAGATCTGACAAACTAATACATTAAAATTAGTGTTATACTCCTATCGCTTATCAGTTATCCTTTGAAGATTTGGAAAAGTAAACTATTACAAGTAAGCTAGCTCGCGCATTTTAGGAAGCGCCGCGACAAATCTGTGACTTCTTCTTCAAGGAAATAATTGGCTCACCGTTTAAAGTCAGGATCCACGAAAACTGTTGAACTGAAGTAAGGATACATAAATTTCAATTCTCGTAAAATGAAATACGTGAATAGATATTTTTAAGTAACACAATAACACAGGACTACGTCACGTATAACCTTTTTGTGTGTTTCGACAAATTACGTCACGTAAAAAGTTGCCTTGAAGTTTGTTTGACCAACGACTCGAATACGCTACAAAATCTTCTATTTTTTGTGGAGATGACAAGGTCACGTGATCGAACGAAATAATTTAATCAACCCCACAAAAGTCAACCTTTACGAATTCCTCAGTCAAATAATAAGTGATGTTTTTTAAAAAAATTTTTGTACCAAATCATTTGATGTTTTTAATTTACAATGTAACATTAAATTACTATCCCTTTAATTTTCTATAACCAATTATACTATATTGTTATTGGTTGAATTGTGGTTAGTTAAGTTGAAAACTGTGTTTTAACTTAGAAAAACTAAAAGTTAAATGATTTCTTAATTTTTGTGCAAAAACCTTAAACATCAGTTAATAGGGACAGAGGGAGTATGAGTTTCTCACATTTTTCAGGAAAAAAAAAAAAAACATATAGTGAGAATCTAAAATATGATTTTTTTTTTTACTTTTTCAATAACCCAAAAACATTACAATATTAGTTGGGCTATCTCAAAAGTTTGGATTTTTTGTAGACAAGTTTGTCAACTTTTTGAAATACTCACCTAGTACTATAATATATATATATATATATATATATATATATTATTTTTTTAAGAAATGCAAAAAATTAAGATACTAGAATTAAATATTATTTTAATTTTTAGTTTTTAGTTTTTTTTTGTGTTCATTCGAATTACTCAAAAAGGAATAGTATTCAGCTATTGTTATAATCATATGACTCTGTACACTAAATAAATAACATTTTATTTTATTAGAAATAATATCCCATATTGTAAGTTAGTAGAGATATTAGATGGTACAAAAAGAATACTAGTCACTCAACATTTATTATTTTTAATATATATTTTCAATTTATTTATTGTCAATTGGTAACGACGGAAATCTATAAAACTCACGTTATATTTAATATAATTTACAAAATAAAAACATAATATTTTCTATTTAATAAAAATTACTCAAAAACTAACTCAATACTTTAGAGAACTAATCCTTATAATTCATCCACTCAAAAATTTGAACATTTAACTTATTAATTAAATAATCTTAAAGATATAGTTTAAATTCATAAAAATTCCGAATAAAATTTAATAAGTTTAGGTAATAATTTTCTTTGACATCCCTATATCTCAGGTCTTATCTACACCAATTCTGGAAAGAAAACCCAAATTTACAATTATTTTCATATTAAAATATAATTTTTATTTTTATTTACTAAATTATAACAATATAGTAGGAAAATTTATACAATAATTCCTTACCACAGAACATTTTACAATCATATATAGTGTCAACTAAAAATATATATGTCAAGGAATAAATATAATACTCAACTAATAATATTATTTTTAAAAAATCCAGAACTGTGAAGTCAAAGTTAAGGTGAAGTACATGCATGTAATGAAAGTAGAATTCCAATTTTGACGTTATAAATAAAAAAATGCTATGCCTATAATATTTGCTGAGAAATGGATTTTTTTGCATGTCTGGCTTATATTATTTTTTGCATGGCTGGCTGAGAAATGGATTCATAATCATTCCAACTAAGAGATATTTTTTTATATATTGTTTTCTAGAAATCGCTATTATTGTTTATATATGAGTCCATTCAAGTTAATTCGGCAGCCACTTGTAGCAACGGAAAAATGCCGGTGGTTCTTCAGCCGTACGGCACTACTATTAGACCGTCGTGATAAGAATTTTGGATTAATTCAGAGAAAAAAGAAAAAGAAAAAAAACATTCAAGTTCATCCCATCAACCACGTGCCTTAGGGTGAGTTGCCATTATTCAACTTTTCCGATCTAATAAATACAAAACATTGATTTAGTCAAAACTTTACTACTAAGCTATACTACTCTTTATGGTCTATTTATTACGCATCGTCCACAACTCATTCATCTTCACTCCAAAACCATAAACGAGAAAACCTACGAGAAAAAGACTAGAGCAGATCAAGAAATGTCTATCTTTCTCTATTTCATCTTACTCTTACCTCTCCTTTTAATCTTCTTGAAACAGCTGTCACGTTTCAATGGGAAGCTTCCTCCGGGACCTATAGGTCTTCCGATAATCGGAAACTTGCACCAACTTGGAAAATCTCTCCACAGATCTTTCCATAAACTCTCTCAAGATTATGGACCCGTGATGTTTCTTCGATTCGGCGTGGTCCCTGTGGTTGTCTTCTCCACAAGGGAAGCAGCTGAAGAAGTTCTCAAGACTCATGATCTCGAGACTTGCACCCGACCAAAGCTATCCGCCACCAGGTTGTTCTCTTACAACTACAAAGACATTGGCTTTGCTCAGTACGGTGATGACTGGAGAGAGATGAGGAAGCTTGCCATGCTCGAGCTCTTCAGCTCGAAAAAGCTAAAAGCCTTCAGGTATATCAGAGAAGAAGAGAGTGAATTGCTCGTCAAGAAACTCTCCAAATCTGCCGAGACACAAACTGTGGTGGATTTGAGAAAAGCTCTTTTCTCTCTTACCGCGAGTATCATATGTAGACTCGCTTTTGGACAGAACTTCCACGAGTGCGATTTTGTCGATATGGACAAAGTTGAAGAGCTTGTGCTCGAATCTGAGACCAACCTTGGCTCATTCGCGTTCACTGACTTCTTCCCCGCGGGTCTTGGGTGGATTATAGACCGGATCTCTGGCCAACACTCGGACTTGCACAAAGCGTTTGCAAGACTTAGTAATTTCTTTCAACATGTGATCGATGATCATTTGAAGCCTGGACAACCTCAAGATCATTCAGACATAATTAGTGTCATGCTGGATATGATCAATAAGGAGAGCAAAGTCGGTTCTTTTAAAGTCACCTATGATCACCTAAAAGGAATTATGTCGGTGAGTATAACAATCTTTCATTTTTTTTGTTTCTCAATTTACTATCTAGCAATCTTTTAAGTGTTATGCGTATAGATTCAAATTCCAATCAGATACTCTGACTAATATTTTTCTTTGTTTTTATGAACAGGATGTGTTTTTAGCAGGAGTGAACGCAGGAGCGATCACTATGATATGGGCGATGACAGAGCTAACGAGACATCCAAGAGTGATGAAGAAACTCCAACAAGAGATTCGAGCAACTCTTGGTGAAAACAAGGAGAAAATCACTGAACAAGATCTAGAGAGAGTTCAGTACTTGAAGTTTGTGATCCAAGAAACATTCAGATTACATCCACCAGCTCCTCTCTTGCTTCCAAGAGAGACAATGTCTGATTTAAAGATTCAAGGCTACAACATTCCAAAGAACACAATGATAGAGATCAACACTTACTCAATAGGACGTGATCCCAATTGCTGGGAGAACCCTAACGATTTCATCCCCGAGAGATTTATCGATAGCCCTGTCGAATATAAGGGTCAACATTATGAGTTGTTGCCATTCGGTGCTGGTCGCAGGATTTGTCCCGGGATGGCTACGGGGATAACTATCGTCGAGCTTGGTTTACTCAACGTTCTCTACTTCTTTGACTGGAGTTTGCCTGATGGAATGACCATTGACGACATAGACATGGAAGAAGCTGGAGCTTTCGTCATCGCCAAGAAAGTTCCCCTTGAGCTAATACCAACTCCACATCAATGGTGAAGTCATGAAGAAAATTAATACATCATAACATCGAGATATCTCTGCGTGGCTCTCTCTTGCAGTTTGCTTTAATTTGGATTTGATTTTTTTTTTTTTGGTTTTACGTTCGTCATGAGTTGTGATCGGTAGTTTTTTATTTTATTTTTTAATGATTCATGTGTATAAATCATGTTTTCAATAAATAAAAACTCCCCATTGTGACGTTATAAGTTTATCATCTATTTGGTTAGTATCGTTCAAAGTTGATTTAAGCGAGCTACCAGAATAAAACTTCTTCTATTTACAGGAACTGCTTCGGTTCTATATCAAAGAAGTACACATATAAAAAGCTAATTATATATATTGGCGGAATAAATGTTGACGTATAAGTAAAAATTGTCTCTAAAGTGAATTTTCAGATTGTCTGATAAGTAACTTAATTATTTGATGTTTTAGTTAATTAGCACAAAAGTAAAAATTATACAAATTAAAATAGAGATCTGTAAGATTAATATTTATTATAATTTAACTAAAACATAACTGTCGTACGTTAAGAAAATTAAATAATATTTTCTAAACATTTTAAAACATTTTTACATCTTTAGACATCCATAATCCCATTGATCTAAACATGGTGGTATTGCCTTTTTCATCTGAATCATATTATTGAAACATAAATACATGACACAGTTATTCCAGAGAATTATAAAAATATCTCACTAAGATATATAAGTCCAAAACAAAGAGCCAAAACCGGAAGAAAAAATAATCAAGATTACATAATATGAACATACTAAAACTAGAAAAACCACAATCACAATCACAATCAGTGGCAGATCTAGGAGATTTTTTAACAGAGAACATTATCATCGATTTTGAATTATTTAGAGACATTATCATAGATTTTGATCTAATTACTTCAAAAATGCATCAAGATTTTAAACCAATATTTTAAAGAAAATCAAAATTTAGCCGGACACGTGATATGTTGGTCGAGACGTACGTCCACCTGTGATCACAAGTTCACAACCGACTTGAAAATCAATCTACGAACGGTGAAAACCACCGTTATATGCTAACTCAATTCCCTCAAAAATACTAAATATCACGTTCATTTAGTAGCATGCGAAAATTTTTGTGACTCAACTTTTTCAGTAGGTCATCTTCCATAGTCATGTACAACTTTTTCTTTTTGGGACCAGCTCATTTTAAACCGTGAAATCAGCTAAACGCAAAGCTTTCAAATATTGAAATTCCATCAATGAATAAAATTTTACGTTAGACTTCAGGCGCAAATACAAATCCTATCTAATTTCGTAGATTTTGGGCCACAAACGTCCTGACACACAACAATTTTAATAGGCGGGCCAGAGCCTCACGACAATTCCTTATCAAAACTCAGAAGATAGATAATAATTGACTTTGACCACACAAAAAAAGAAGAAGATAATAATTGACTTTCTCCATACCAGATCCTCAAACTCACGCGCCAGTTTGGTATTTAGTGATTTACAAATTTTCCATATACAAGGGAATTTACTGGAACATTGTTTTGTGTAAAAAATATGTATTTAGAATCAGCTTGGTTGATGACAGGCTTGATTTTGTAAAGAATAGTTTTTTCTCTCCAAGAAGCTCGCACACTTACACCTTCATCTTTAATCCATAGATCAATCTTTTACTTGCATTCAAGATCAGTATTTGCAACAGACAAATACGTTTGAAATTGGGGTTAGACTTTTTGGAAATATTATGGCATAATTATTTTCAGTGTACAAAAGATACATTATCATTAATGATAGATTTGTTTTCGGATGATCCTCTGAAATGTTTTTTTCTTTTTGACAAAGTATCTTTGTTACAATGATAATGGATTTTTATATTGACTTATTTTGTCAATGATGAGACACTGGTATATCGACATATCTCTGTGAATGACGTTTGTGTTATAAATACGCTGTATATATCATACAAGTTAATATACATATTTATAATGATGGTATGTAAACATATAAATTTATAATCATTGCATGTTTACATGTAATTCTACTGGTAAGACTAAAAGTCTATCACTGTATGTAAGCATATCAATTTACTATCATCGTATGTAAATATACAAATATACTTATTATAACTGAAAGTAAGTTACTCTAAATTAAAAAAAGTGATAACCTTACCTCATAAATAATAAATTTACTACCTTTTTATAATTATGTCATCATTATAAATAAATTTTTATTATATCCAAAACTCACATAAACCTATCATCATTGAAAATAATTTTTATGTAAATCCCGAATATAAATAAGTTACCAATCTATATATAAATCTAACATTTTTAAACAAATTTACTTTTAACTAAAATGATGAATTTATTTGTTTCCACCAGCATATATTTTCCAACTTCTATCTACTTACTAAAAATGTAATAACATAATTATAAATTTATTTCGCTTCTTCACATTTATAAGTGGACCAAACTGGTAGAAGAATAATTCCAAATGAACTCATTTGAAAAGAGAAAAAAAAAATCAAACCATTTGAAAAGTTCTAAATTATAGTTGAATCCAAAAAGCGTCTTTCAACTATATCAATCATTCAATCAATTTTATTTACATATACACACATATATAGATATAGATATATTATATGTTAATGGGAAAAAGAAATAAATGCTTATAGTTGATAATAACAAGTTGACCAAAAAAAAAAGTTGATAAAATCAATTCACAATTTTCTCACATTCATTTGAAAGATTTGACGATTCAAATAATTATTGGACTATTCTTAATAGTACAGTTGCTCAGATTGGAGGGCATGTTGGTGCTTGGTTGGTACGACTCTGCTTGCATTAAAATCGTCCATAGCCATATTTCATAGAGTAATGATTATTCGAAAATTTGAAGCCGCCATTTTACTGTTCAAAATAAGAATTTAAATTGGCAGTCCTGTAATCAGAAACTTTTTTTTTTTGGATACTACTAGAAGGGGATAAATAAAAAAAAATACCAAACCTTTCAGTTCTTAAGCTTCACAACCATCACTAAAATTCTATCACGAATTTTTGGGATTTACTTAATCTTCTGTTAGAAATATCGAGTCGTTTTAGATAACCGCTTAGATTTGTAATGAACATTTTGGTATCAGAACACTCTCCATCAGGCCAATATTCAAACTATTGGTAGCTAGAGTGAAATGCAGAGCCAGCCCGACATAGACGTAACTAGGAGTCTTAGGATATAATCATTTTTTGACACATTTTTTAAAGTAACATTAAAGATTTGGTTTTGAGGTAATTTTAGGAATATGTACTTCGACCTATCCACTTGAGCCTAGTATAGGAACACTTTGAAATAAATATTAGAAACCATCTATGAACAACAGTTCCAAAAAAACAAGACGGTTTACAATCGTCTATTTATCAAAATTCTAAATACTGATAAACTAATAACTATTCTTAAGGAGTTTTTAAAAAGTCTTTTATGTTAGTTTTTGTACTAGTTAAAAAGTATTTCATCAATTGTTAAAATGATTTAAATATCACCTCTCAATCAAACAACTATCTAAATTATTTATCTGAATTATTATTATTTTGAACATGGTTTGAAATACTATTTTTATACGCCGTTCTACAGACAATTTTGAAAAAACCATGTAAAACTTAGTTATAAATTATAGAATCAACGTCAAAAACTTAATATTTAAATATTAATTAATTTGTAAAGTTTTGATTTTTTCTTATCAAATTACAATTTTAATTATAATATGTATATAATACAGTCTAAATTTTAATTAGCTTAATCATGCTTCCGAATAATCTTACCAAATTTTATTCAGATAATAATTTATAAAATGTAGAAATGATATTGGAAAAAATTTACATAATTTACATAATAATTTACATAATAATTTGGGTTGGGTTGGGCCAATATAGAAGCTCAATTTAAAATAAGAATTGGCAATAAAAAACAGCAGGGACACGTGTAGATATGAAGAGAGTAACGTGGATGCCTGACGGAGAGAATTTCCATTTTCCATATCAGACCACTACACGCATATATGGTATGAAAACATTTAATAATTTCGTTACACAGTATAGATAAAAGGAAAACATTTTCTCTTATTTTTTTTTTTCTCTCAATTTGTCTAATGACGGCAAATTGGCACAAGTTCAAGAGCAGCTTTCTTGCCAACAATAACCGCACCTTCTTCTTCCATATCGATGTCTTTAACTGTTGTTCCTTGAGGCAATACCCAATCAAAGAAGTAAAGCAAATTCAACAATCCTAACTCGACCATCGCTATCCCCATTGTCATACCGGGACAAACCCTTCGACCAGAACCGAAGGGCAAGAGCTCGAAGTTAAGTCCTCTGTAATCAACAGAGCTATCAACAAATCTTTCCGGTTGGAACTCATCCGGATTCTCCCAGAGTTTGGGATCGCGTGCTATCGCGTAGACGTTGATCATGATCTGGGTCTTTTTGGGGATGTCGTAGCCTTGAATCTTGATTGGTGACATTGTCTCTCGTGGTAATAAAAGTGGAGCTGTTGGGTGCAATCTGAATGTCTCTTTGATCACTAGCTTGAAGTAGTTAAGTTGGTTAAGATCTTGTTCTGTGATGTTCTCTCTTTTTTCTCCAAGTACTGTCCTAACCTCCTCTTGCACTTTCTTCATCACACTTGGATTTCTTATTAGCTCTGTCATTGCCCAGAGTATGGTCGTCGCACTTGTATTTACTCCGGCAAGAAATATATCCTAAATGAGCAAACCCTTTAGCAAGAAAAGAAAGAAATAGCTGCCACATCCAATCGCAAAAAGGGAAGTGTATACGTTCAAGACCATAATAGATCATAAGTGGAAAAACAAAAAAAACACAGCCTTTGAGAACTTTTAACATTTAAACCAAAAAAACCTTAGAAAACTGTTTGTAGATAATTTTTGAAAATTTACATAATTAGACATGGAAGAAATGAACTATTATATGACTTATAATCAGATTCTTACTTAGATACTCTCAAGTCACCACCACATTGATCGTTACCATGCATTCAACCTTGTATCACTATCACATATATGATAATCGATATAAATGAAAAAAAAACTATAAAAATATCATAAAAGAACTTAATATAATATATATACAATTTTGTTTTGTATCTATTTTTAAGCTATAAGTCTTGATTTTTTGCTCAAAAAAAGTCTTGAGTGTCCATACATATATATGATATATCTAAAGAAAGCTCAAAGCATGTTCGACGACTTTTAGAGAGACTACAGAATTTAGAAATTTGACTAAACTAGTCTAAATTTGATCAAATGACCCGCAATTAATATGATCCCTTAGTCATTTATAAGGCAGACCCCACATGCACACACAAACAGAAAACTACTACATACCACTCAAATTCGGAATGTGACACTATGGCAATACTAATGGAAAGCACGAACTATTAACTGAGTCAGTCAGTCAGATACCACAATCAAAATTAAGCAAGAAAGTTAACAAAACCACTTGAAATTAAAGAGAGATTATTATAAATAACTTACAGAGATGATTCCTTTGATATGATCAGTAGTGAGCTGAAAAGGAGCATCTTGGCCTTGTTTATTCATCATATCTATCATCACATCCACCACGTCTGGACTCTCTAACACTCTTCTCCCTGGCTTTAGATGATCATCGAGCACTTGGTTGAAGAAACCGTCTAGCTCTGAGAAAAGTCCTTCTAAGCTCTTGCTCTGACCGGTTATTCTATCAACAATCCAGCCTCCGGGAAAGAAATTAGAGAAAGCGAATTTCCCCTGAAGTTTCTCCGACCTAGACGCTAACTCCTCCATACCATCTTCGTCGATAAACTCCGATTCGTGAAGATTTTGACCGAACGCGAGCCTACACACGATACTAGCGACTAGGGTGAAAAGGGCCTTTTTCAGATTCACAGGAGATTGTCTCTGAGAAGCTTCAGAGAGTTTCTTGACCAGCAAGTCATTCTCTTCTTCTCTTATATATCTAAAAGAGTTGAGCTTTTTCAAACTGAATAGCTCGATCACGGCAAGCTTCCTCAGCGCCCTCCACTCTTCCCCGTAAGGAGCGAATCCGATGTCTTTGAAGTTGTAAGAGATTTTCTTCGTCGCTATGGTTTCTGGTCGGCTGCAACAATCTAGGTCATGGGTTTTGAGAACTTCTTCTGCTGCTTGGTTTGAAGAGATTATGACCATAGGGACAAAACCGAAGTGGAGTTTCATCACTGGTCCGTGGACTATGGAGAATTTTTGGAGACATTTGTGTAGTAATCCTTCGAGGTTGTGTAAGTTTCCGATGATCGGAAGGCTTTTTGGTCCCGGAGGAAGTTTTAGTTTTGAGGATTTGAACTTTTTCGTGAAGATAAGTGTTACTACGAGAAGTAGCGAAAGCCAGAGGAAAGTTGACATTTTGTGTTCGCTCTGTTTTTTGTTTTTGTTTTTCTACTTTTTCGAGTGAAGAAAAATTAAATTTAAAGAGAAATAAAATTGGACTTTTCAACATTGGAATAGAGAAAACATTGAAGAATTCAGACTTAAGACTTAAGAGGATGATTTCTGCACGGCTACTCTAAATTCAGCGGTCGTTTTCGATACTAGTCAAATGCATGATGAGTTGAAGATAAAATTCAAGTTCGAGGTCTTTTTTTTCTTTGTTTTGTTCAAGTATGTATCTAGGGCAAATTATCTTCTAGATACCACTCTGTTCCTAAAAATAATATATCATTTTTTCTCTTTTTGGACAAACCTTACGTATTTTTGAACAACAATAATAAATATCTATTACCTAGAAATGGTAGGGATCCGCTGCATCTGGGGATAATAATGGTAAAAGCGTTGGAGCAAATCGGATCGTGGATATCCAGTTTTGTTAGAGATAACTATATAAAAATTAAAAGTGCGGTATACATAAGTGTTTATTATAATTGCAATCACGACTCAAATAAAACTATGATATAGTGTGTGCATCGGTTTCCTGATTATGTATTTTGTTTTCTTGTAATCGTTTTATCTTTTACTTTATGTGTACCTTCTCTATATGGAAAAAACGAAGATTACTATCTAAGATTTACAATATTTTTATTACGTGAATAGTTCGTTGGCTGAGTCGATCATATTTTTAAAAATTTGATGGATGAAATGTAATATACTACTTTTACGATTTTACATATAGAAATTTTTTTTATAGCGGAGATATTTGAGAACTGGTTTTAAACTTTTAAAAGAGGAAGTGTGTTTCAGTCATTGATCCTATTTATACTCGCAAATATTTTTCCTCTTTAAGTAAGTTTATAATAATTTTTAGGCAGATCGTCCAAATGGAAAATTGGAAACGTAAACTCTCTAGAAAAAAAAAAGAATACTCTCGGGTTCATCAACAACATGCAAAGATCATTCCATCGAGATTTTATGGGTTTATTAAAAAACTTAAATGACATAGCTATTAAATAGACGTAAACAGTATATGAAGGGAAAATATAAAAACATATACTATGGTACATACCATTTTTCGCAATAGACGGCTAAAAAGGTATATAATGCATATCTATAAGGCTTATCTTGTTTGTTTCCTTTAAAGACAAGCCATCATTTACTCATGAAGAATTGGAAGAAGCTCAAGAGGAAATTTTTTAACAACGGTAACATTCCCAGCTTCTTCCATGTCCATCACTTTCTTCTCCTCAGGCAATCTCCAATCGAAGTGGTAAAGCAAATTCAAGAGTCCCAATTCAACGGTCGCAACCGCTGAAGCCATCCCTGGGCACATCCTCCTTCCAGAACCAAATGGTAACATCTCGAAGCTCTGTCCTTTGTAATCCACAGGACAATCCATAAACCTCTCCGGGATAAACTCTTCTGGATCTTTCCAGTGTTTAGGATCTCGACCTATCGACCAAGCGTTAACCACTAGAAATGTTTTTTGCGGAATGTCATAGCCTTGAATCTTGATTTGACGCATTGTTTCTCTTGGGAGTAACAAAGGAGCTGCTGGGTGCAGTCTTAAGGTTTCTTTGATCACAAGCTTAAAGTACTGAAGCTTATCGACATCTTCTTCCTCGATTCTCTCCTTCTGTTTGCTTCCAATGCAAGTTCTGATCTCGTCTTGGACTTTTTTCATCACTCTAGGGTTTCTAACGAGCTCTGCCATTGCCCAGATCATGGTGATGGCGCTTGTGTCTACTCCAGCAAGATATATATCCTACGTCAACAAGATGTTTATGAAGACATTCAAACTCGAAAATTTGTTAAAAGTTGTACACCGATAAGCAAGATTTAATGCAACGCATACATAACATAAATTATCTCTCAATCTATTTACTGATATATAGATGAAAACCCATAATATATCAGAGCTTCATTTTTGAGTAAGTGTTTAGGAACCTCACACCGATATAACTGTAGAAAAAACCTAACTTATTGTAAGATACAATTTTATTTTTGAAATAGAAGGCCATGGGCTTTTAACGAAAAATAGTAGAACTAGATTCTATGCTTACTTGGATGATTCCTTTGAGATGATCAATGGTGAGCTTGAAATATTCATCTTCTTCTTGTCTATGCATAGTGTTTAAGATCGAGTCGACGATATCAGGGCGATCTTGATTTGTTTTTTCTTCAGGGTTCTTCAAGTGATCATCAATTATATGACTCAGCAAAGTATCAACCTCGACGAAAACTTTGTGAAGTCTCCTAAGTCGTCCTGACACAAAGTCCATGAACCATCCCAAACCAGCAGGGAAAAGATCAGAGCTACTTACAGACGCAAGTTGCTGGGCCTCGAACATGAGTTCTTTGATCCTTTCCTTACTGACATGACTGTTGTCGTAGAAACGCTGTCCAAAGGCAGATCTGAATATGATACTTCCGGTTAGATAGTAAAGTGTTTGGCTCAAATCCACTGGAGACTTGTTTTGAGCGAATTCCTTCAGTTCCTTGACCATCAAATCATTCTCTTCCTCTCTGATGTACCTGAAAGATCGAACCTTTTTGGCGCTGAAAAAATTGAGAACAGCAAGCTTGCGCAACTCTCTCCACTCCTCACCATATGACGCAAAGCCAACGTCTTTACCATTACGCGAGAATTTCATTGAGGCGTTAGTCTCAGGTCTGGTACAACACTCAAGGTCCTGTGTTTTGAGAGCTTCTTCAGCTGCTTCGCTTGATGAGATAACAGCCATTTCGACAAAACCTAGACGGAGAAGCATCACGGGTCCATGTTTCTTGGAGAGATCATGAAGACATCTGTGAAACAATCCTCGAAGCTGGTGTAGGTTTCCTATGATCGGAAGCTTTGGTGGGCTCGGAGGAAGGTTTTGCTTCGAGTGTTTGATTCTCTTCACCAACGTTAACGAGAATAGAGCGGGGAGAAGCAAAAACGAAAAGAAGTACAGAATAATCGACATTGTTTACGTTTTCCTCTGTTTTGTGTTCTGTTTTTGGTGTTAATAAAATCTGAGCATTAGGACAAATAAACAATCATACTTGAAAGGCGTCTTCACCACGGCAACATAACTCAAGAGTCCAATTATATAAAGTTAATATGTCCTTTACTATTCGTGGAGATAACCTTTCATTCTTTTTTTTTCTTTCTTTTTTTGGTTGAAAGATGGTTTTGTGAAGATAACCTTTGAAAGGTTAAGAAACGTTCTTTAAGATTTCCTGTGGACCTAGACCCATTGAAACTCCATAACTGGAGCCAGTGCCAACGAGGCCCATTAGTCAATAAAATACTTTTAAAATATATGTCTATAGGTAGAGTTGAATTTCCCATCTTCTTTTCATGTACACATATATAAATAGACTATATTAGATAGTTTTTGTATTAACATGATGGATTTTAGATAGTTTTTGTAAAAACTATTTCTTAGTATTTTTTATATATTTAAGAATTCTCCATTACCATATTTTCCAAGTAGATCGCCAAATGGAATATTGGAAACGTAACTTCTTTATTTAATTATTAGAACAGAAAGAACACTCACTGCTTCTTCAACAACATGCAAAGATAGTTACAATGGAAGGTCTATAATGTTATATGTATATAAAGACTTTCTTTTTTTGGATCCTTTAAAGTCGAGCCATCATTTAACCATGAAGAGTTGGAAGAAGCTCAAGAGGAACTTTCTTAATAATGGTAGCATCACCAGCTTCTTCCATGTCCATAACTTTCTTCCCCTCAGGCAAACTCCAATCGAAGTAGTAAAGCAAATTCAAGAGTCCCAATTCAACGGTCGCAAGCCCTGAAGCCATTCCCGGGCACATTCTCCGTCCAGAACCAAATGGTAACATCTCAAAGCTCTGTCCTTTGTAATCCACAGGACAATCCATAAACCTCTCAGGGATAAACTCTTCTGGATCTTCCCAGTGTTTAGGATCTCGACCTATCGACCAACTGTTAACCAGTAGAATGGTTTTTGGCGGAATGTCATAGCCTTGAATCTTGATTTGACTCATTGTTTCTCTTGGGAGTAACATAGGAGATGCTGGGTGTAGTCTTAAGGTTTCTTTGATCACAAGCTTAAAGTACTGAAGCTTGTCGATATCTTCTTCCTCTATTCTCTCCTTCTGTTTGCTTCCAATGCAAGTTCTGATCTCGTCTTGGACTTTTTTCATCACTCTAGGGTTTCTAACGAGCTCTGCCATTGCCCAAATCATGGTGATTGCACTTGTGTCTATTCCAGCAAGATATATATCCTAGTTCAACAAAAGTCACCAGATGGTTAAGGACACATTAAGACTCGAACTTTGTTAAGAATTGTACATTACATAGAATATCCCTAAATTTATTTACTGATACATAGATGAAAACCAAAATAATATTGAGCAAGTGTTTAGGAATCTCACATCGATATAAGTATAGAGAAAACCTAACCTATTGTAAGATATAAGATACTTTTGAAATAGAAGGCCATGACTTTTGACGAAAAAGTAGAACTAGAGTCTATGCTTACTTGGATGATTCCTTTGAGATGATCAATGGTGAGCTTGAAAGATTCATCTTCCCCTTGACTTTGCATAGTTTTTAAGATGGAGTCGACGATATCAGGACGATCTTGATTTGTTTCCTCTTCAGGATTCTTCAAGTGATCGTCAATTATATGACTCAGCAAAGTATCAACCTCGTTGAAAACTTGGTGAAGTCTCCTATGTCGTCCTGACACAAAGTCCATAAACCATCCCAAACCAGGGAAAATATCAGAGCTACTTACAGACCCAATTCTCTGGGCCTCGAACATGAGGTCTTTGATCCTTTCCTTGTCGACATGAATGTTCTCGTAGAAACGCTGTCCAAAGGCAGATCTGAATATGATACTTCCGGCTAGACAGAAAAATGTTTGGCTCAAATCCACTGGAGACTTCTTTTGAGCTGATTCCTTCAGTTGCTTGACCATCAAATCACACTCTTCCTCTCTGATGTACCTGAAAGATCGAACCTTCGTCGCGCTGAAAAAGTTGAGAACAGCAAGCTTGCGCAACTCTTTCCACCCTTCACCATATGGTGCAAAGCCAATGTCTTTACCGTTACGCCAGAATATCGATGAGGCGTGAGTGTTCGGTCTGGTACAACACTCAAGGTCATGTGTTTTTAGAGCTTCTTCAGCTGCTTCGCTTGAGGAGATAACAACCATTTCGAGAAAACCTAGACGGAGAAGTAACACGGGTCCATGTTTCTTGGAGAAATCATGAAGACATCTGTGAAACAATCCTCGAAACTGGTGTAGGTTTCCGATGATCGGAAGCTTTGGTGGGCTCGGAGGAAGGTTTTGTTTCGAGTCTTTGATTTTCTTCACCAATATTAACGAGAAAAGAGCGGGGAGAAGCAAAAACGAAAACAAATACAGGATAATCGACATTGTTTTCGCTTTCCTCTGTTTTTTTTTTTGGCAAAGTCTTTCCTCTGTTTTGTGTTCTGGTTTTGGTGATGATAAAATCTGAGCATTAAGACAAAGAAACAATCATACTTAAAGGCCTCTTTACCGCGGCGACATAACTCAGAGTTCAATTATATAAAGTTACTATTTCGTTTACTATTTGTGAAGATAACATTTGTTTTTTAATTTTTTGAAAGAAGGTTTTGTGAAGATAACCTTTGAGAGGCTAAGAAACGTTCTCTTGTAATTTTATGTAAAATATCTGAACCTATACCAAGCAAAACTCCAAAACTCGAGCAGTTCTTATCCAAAACCATTTCAACCAAGTAAACACAAAACATTGCAAAATTACGAGATTGGGAAATCATGATTTTATTGTCGAAAAGACGGAATAATATTTACTGCCACAATTGTGGAATCATGTTTTTTGTAGAAAAAATGAAGTAAAACACATTTTAATGTCAATGTAGTCACCTTTTGACACCAAAAGTACGAAATCCTCATGAAACTGCATTTTAGTTGGCCGGCGGAGAAGCATCACCGCTCCGTGTTTCTTGGAGAGATTGTGAAGACTTCTGTGAAGCAGTCCTTGGAGCTGGTGTAGGTTTCCGACGAACGGAAGCTGTGGTGGACTTGGAGGAAGATTCAGTTCCGACTCTTTGATCTTCTTGGTGTAAATTAACGAGAAGAAAACAAGAAAGAATAGAAGCAAGAGGAAAGACAGAAGAATCACCATTGTTTACGTTTTCCTCTGTTTTATGCTCTGTTTTTTGGGGGGGAGATAGATAAAGATCGTTTAAGACAACTCAACATCGTCTTCACGTTTTAGTACGGAACACACATGTCGGTTTGGATATATACGAAGTTAGACTTAGGAATATATTAATATACTTATATACTTATATGTCGTTTACTGTACGCGAGGATAAGCTTTGAGATGAAGACTGAGAGCAGCAACCGAACAATATTTATAAAACCATACAAGGCCAAGTTAACTAGCGGTTGGACCAATGGCAGTGGTCTAGTAAGGCAAGTAGCACATCAACATATAAGAAAATAATTTACTATAAAGCTGGAAGTAGCACTAAAGTTTACAATTGCATATACGAGGCCACTTAGGTTTAAGTGCATGATCAATGATCTAAGTACTTCATAGGAACAAGTAGAAGCACACTTTTCTTGCTCACACTAAGTCCAGGAGATTCTTCTATGTCGATGTCTTCAACCACAATGCCTTCTGGTAAGTTCCAATTAAAATTGTACAACATATTTGCAAGACCACACTCCACCATTGTTGTTCCCATGAACATTGCAGGACAGATTCTCCGGCCACTCCCAAACGGTAACAACTCAAAGTTTAGTCCTTTTGCATCAATGTTATTATCCATAAACCTCTCAGGAAGAAACTCCTCCGGGTCTTTCCAGGTATCAGGATCACGCCCGATAGCCCAAGTATTCACATGAAGCCGTGTCTTTGGTTGTATGGTGTAGCCATTGATCTCAAATTCAGACATTACTTCTCTTGGGGAAAGAAGAGGTACTGGAGGATGTAGTCTCCATGTTTCTTTGATCACCATTTTCAGGTAATCTAGCTTATCTGTGTCATCCAAGCTAATCATGGATTTAGTCCCCATTTGGTTTCTGATTTCAGATTGAACTTTCTTCATCACTCTAGGGTTTCTAGCAAGTTCTGTCATTGCCCATGTCATTGTCGTTGCAGCTGTCTCGATACCTCCTAATAGAATGTCCTATATGTACAAGAACAAATAAAGAAACATGTAAGAATATCATATTTTGTTGGAAAAAAGAAAGAAAGAAAGAAAGCAGAGTAAGAAGTAATACAACAAGTAACCCCATATTTGAATTAAAACTGTACTGTACGTTAAAAAAACATGCTAAGATGATTTATTTTACAATTCACAATTTGGGTCGGTTTGAAAATTAGAGAGTTTCCATAAGATACTAATAATTCTATAAATGTATGAGTGTTACAAGATCTTTACCATCAGAATTGCTTTGATGTGATTTCTTGTGAGATTGTCATTTCCAAGAACAGTTTCTTCCTTCTCTAATCTCAAGAGCAGATCAACGAAATCTTCACGCCCTTGTTTCTTTTCCTCTTTGTGCAGATCGATCACTTGTTCATAGAAAGCATCAAGATCTCTCACGCTTCTCTCTCTCCGCCCTTGCAAACCAGTGATCCAGTCGATGATCCAACCGACATACGGAATAAAATCTGAGGCAGAGAAGCTTCCCAACATCTCGAACGCCTCACGTATTGACTTGTTGAACCTGTCGCTGCCAAGCACAGTTCCCTCAAAACTCACACCAAAGGCTGCTTTGCATATCACACTTTTAGTTAAATCAAGAAACGTCTTATTCAAGTTGACAGGAATTTTCCGAGAAGCTGATTCGGAGATTGAGTCGATCAGTTTCTTGACCTCCACGTCCTTGATGGGTTGAATCGAATGAACTTGTTTAGTACTGAATAGCTCCTTAACAGCGAGCTTCCTTACTTCTTTCCAGTAATCATTATAAGGAGCGAACGCTATGTCCAGGTGGTTGTAAGAGAGCTCTCTTGCCCCTGAGGAGTGACACAAGATCAGTAAAACGTTTCAAGACTTTACTATGTGTTGTGAGATTTACGTTACCTGCCAGTGTAGGACGGCTACAACAATGGAGGTCATGGTCTCTTAGAGCTTGTTTTGCTGTTTCAGAGGAAGAGAGTATGACCGTTGGGACTTTTCCAAGGTTCAGAAGCATCACAGGACCATACTTCTTTGACAGATTCCATAGAGATTGATGTGGTAACTCTCCGAGCTGGTGTAAGTTTCCGATGATCGGAAAACCACGAGGAGAAGGTGGTTTCCGGTGTTGCCGCCTCTTTGAACGTTTGAAAGCAGCGAGTACGCCAAAAATGATTAGGAGCAGAAGTGATAAAAGCCAAACGTTATCCATTTGAATTTCTCTTGAGTTGTATGACTCATAAAAGAAAGCTCATGCCTTCAAAATATACAACTTTGAGCAATGCTCAGTTCAATAATTTAATTGATGGAAAACCGACAAAATAGTAGTAGTCAAACTGTGGCCGACCCAAAAATGTTTTTTTTTTATCGGGATCAAATATTTTTATTTTAGGAAAACATATTCAAGAAAACAGAAAAAAATACTAGTGATTAAAACACCGAGGAAAGAGATAATTGAAGTGTTGATCTTGAAATTTAGGGGTGTTTATACACAACCAAATATGTTAAACTATTATTTTTCACAATGAAAAAGCTACATTTTTTTTTTTTTTTGAAAGAATTTTAAATTATTCAACCAAAAAAGACTGTATTTACAGAGTCTGCAACTTGAAGCTGATAGTTTGAAAGATTAAAAGCTACATTTTTCGATAAACAAAAAAAAAAATTGAAGTTACATTTTAATTGTTTTAGAGGTCAATTTGCATTCCGTATTGATAACGTAGGTCCCCGAACAGGTAAGGAAGCGCCTAACTTTCGACTAGTCTATTTTTCTCGTGCTAACACAGTAAACTTGTACCACAAAAAGTTCTTAATAATAAAATTATTTTTAATTTAATTTTAATATTTTTGCATTAAAAACCTCATCTAAAAACCACAAAATTAGTTTTGAGTTTCAGACCACAAAATTTAACGAAAATAATTTTGAACCATGGAACATATCAACAGGTGTTGGATTCAACGACTTTTAATAGATTTTGGCATCATACGCAGTTAATAGATTTTGGTAATACTCTTTTTGGATTTTAGTGATTTTAATAGATTTTGTCATCATACGCAGTTAATAGATTTTGTCATCATACGCAGGTAATAGATTTTGATAATACGCAGTCAATAGATTTTGATAATACTCTTTTTGGATTTTAGTGATTTCGGGTCATGTTTGTGAAAGTATTCGTACACAAAATTTTGATTTTTTCTTAATACGGTTCATTAAGTTTTCTTCTCCTATTTCTTCAGATAAACAGAGCCTTATACCCATACCCAAATTCAAAAAAAAAAAAAAAAAAAAACCAAATTCAAGTTGCAGAAATGAAAAGTTTGTAAATAAACAAAGGAACACATGGTACGATCGATGCCGTACTTTATGTTATATAACCTCATGAAAAACAAGTGATCAATGATCCAAATGTTTCACAGGAACAAGAAGAAGCTCATTCTTCTTGGTCACAGTGAGCCCAGGACATTCTTCCATGTCGACATCTTCAACAGCCATGCCTTTTGGTAACTTCCAGTCAAAATGGTACAGCAAATTCGCTAGACAAGACTCCACCATTGTTGTTCCCATGTACATTCCAGGACAGATCCTCCTACCACTTCCAAATGCTAACAGCTCAAAGTGCTGTCCTTTTGCATCGATGTTGGCATCCATAAACCTCTCCGGGTAAAACATCTCTGGATCTTTCCAAGTATCGGGATCTCGCCCAATAGCCCAGACATTCACATGAAGACGTGTCTTGGCTGGTATTGTGTAGCCGTTGATCTGAAACTCAGACATTACATCTCTTGGAAGCAGAAGAGGTACTATAGGATGTAGCCTCCATGTTTCTTTGATCACCATTCTCAGGTAATGTAGTTGATCTATGCCATCGACGGTTACTCTTCCTTTGTTCTTGAACTGGTTTCTGATTTCGTCTTGAACCTTCTTCATCACTCGTGGGTTCTTCGCGAGTTCTGCCATTGTCCATGTCATGCTTATTGCAGAAGTATCGATTCCCGCCAGAAGAACATTCTGTGACAGAATCATAAAGCACATGTCAGTTCTTATTTACAGAATTCTAACAAGGACTTTCAAGTCTTTCGTACTTACCATCAAGATTGCTTTGATATGGTTTCTTGTGAGCTTCTCATTTCCAAGAACAGCTCCTTCTTTCGCTAGCCTCAAGAGCACGTCCACGAAATCTTCAGTCCCCTCTTTCTTTTCTTTTCTATCCGAACCAATCATTTGTTCATAGAAGGCGTCGAGATCTCTCACGGTCTTCTCTCTCCGTCCATGTAAACCTGTGAACCAGTCCATGACCCATCCCACATACGGAAAAAAATTTGAGGCAGAGAAACTTCCCAAAATGGCAAGTGCGTCACGGACTAAGTTGTCGAAGCTGTCATTGTTGAGCACAGTTCCTTGGAAAGCCACACCAAATGATGCCTTGCATACCACATTTGCAGTAAATGAAAGAAACTTGTCGCTCAAGTTAACCGGATTGTTCTGAGAAGCTGATTGGGCGATTGAGTCCATCAGATTCTTGATCTCCTCGTCCTTGATGGGTTGAATAGAGTTAACTTGTTTATTATTGAAGAGTTGCAGAGCCACGAGCTTTCTTACTTCTTTCCAGTACTCGTTAAACGGAGAGAAAGCAATGTCCCGATAGTTGTAAGAGAGTTGCTTTGAGCCTGGAGAAAAAGCATTGATAAATTTAAAAACCAGAGCACATATCATTGAAATTGCTAACTAGTTAAAGTACCTGCCAATGGTGGACGGTTACAACAGTTGAGGTCAAAGACTTTCAGGGCCTGTCTTGCTGTTTCAGGAGTAGAAACTACGACCGTTGGGATTGTGCCAAGCTTCAAATGCATCACAGGACCATACTTTTTGGAGAGTCTCCAAAGAGACTGATGCGGCAAATTTCCGAGCTCATGCAAGTTTCCGATGATCGGAAGCTTTGGAGGGCTCGGAGGAAGTCTGGTGTTTGAGTGTTTGAACAATTTAGGGATGATTATGTAGACGAGGACAAAGATTATAGAAGAGAGGAGATAGAGAGAGATAGACATTTTCACTTGTCTTCTCTCTGAAACTGTTTCTTATGGATCTGTTTGTCAATGAGCTTCATTGAACAGGGTTATATAGCAATTATTATGTAGCAATGTGAAACATGTGTGTGGTACTTTGTGTGGTAGATAGCAATTTTGTCAAAAGGTTATAGGTAAATGCAATAGAGTTTGGACCCATGGCTTTTGTATTGTAGTTGATGCATCTTGATACTGTTTCTTGGAAGGACTCCGAGTACGCTGGAAATTTGTGTTTATTTGTTCACATTAACCGTTCGTTTGGTGCTGTGGAGGCATATATAGATAGATGCTCATTTATTACTTTATTGGTACTATATACACGTGAGCTGAATTCCGTATCTAGACATGTTTTTGAAACTCATTCAAAAAAATCAGAAAGCTTCACTCTGGCAAAAAGAAAAAAAATTGAGAGAAAAAAACAGAGCTTCAAATAATTGCTTGGTGTAATGTAGTACAACATGCTAGTATTGGAACTAACCATATAATTTCAAAAATTGAGTTGAACTACTGTCTTATGTAATGCTGATGTTTCTACAGTAAATTTTGTAACATGTTATGTTAATAATATAATATATATATGTATATGTCTGTATAACATAACACTATAATAAGAAAATGGAGTTTTTTTAACATGAGTGTAGAAGCTCTGGCTGAAAAATATTAGAGCATGATTAGTGGAAGAACTCCACTAAAAATTCTGAATTATTATTTAATTATTTAATTTTGATTTAATATATTTTGTATTTTTATTTAACCAATAAAATGTCATATATCTTTAGAGACAGGTTTTAAAACCTCTTGTTTTAGAATTTTCTAAAAGTGAATTAAAAAGTTAGGAGATGATTAATTGGGTTGATGGAAGTATAGATCGCTTAAATTTTGAGAATTTGCAACATACTTTAAAATTATTAATTATATTGATTTTAAAAGTTGTGAAATTCCTATTTATTTCAACCTTATTCTTGAAGTTTTTAAAAAACAGAATTATGGTTATTTCGTACTTTTTTTGTAAAACAAATATAACTATAGCTTAATTTACACTAAATAATTTAAAACAATAATCCAATCAATAATCCACCTAATGTCAAACAATATAAACAATGGAAAGGAAAAATAAGCCGGTTGGAGATGATTGCATGCAGAGCTATAAAGGAAAAAAAAAGGAAAAATAAATTATTGTGATGTAACTAATGTACTGTTAAAAGTGTAAAGGGTGACCAAATATCTTTTCATTTTGATATTGGATCTTGCCATTTTGTTAAATAATCCTTTTGCTACTGTTGTTGCCGGCAATTATTAATTTATTATGGCTCCGACCCATAACGTAATATATTATGTGGTCCAGATTTTTAGTTGATATGGAAGATGATAATATAAAACAAGTAGTACAGAAGGCTACAGTATAAATAATAATAACAATACGAAAAAATGATATAGAAATGAAGTTTGATGGTAACATTGAATACTAATTAGTATAATAAAGAATTACAAATCATTTAAAACCAAAATAAATAAATAAAATAAGTTAAAATTATTATTTAGAGTAACTTAGTTTTGATTTTCTAGAATAAAATTTTTTTTTTTACTTTCAAAAATATAAACTACCAGCACATATAATTAATAAGAATTGTAGCAAAAATAAATTACAAAGAATTTAACATTTCATATTTTTAAAAATAATTAAAAATCATTTAAATAATAAATTTATGTTAAAAAGAATATTTAAACTATCTTATATATTTTAATGCATAGATTACTATACATGGTTACAAATAATTTGATTTTTGAAAAAAACTAATAATTCTACTGGTTCTATGAAATTTTAATTTTCTCATTATATGAGATAGTTTTACAATTTAGTGGACCAATATGATTTTAAAATAAATGGTAGAAAAGAATAGCCAAAAGTTCATCTAATACCATGTTTGCTGTACCACCCACCATATATGTTTCTGTAGCATTACAATTGTACTCTCACGAATACTTCTTACAGCCATCATTTATGAACAAAAAAACTGTACTACTATATTTCTTTTTTTTTTTTTTTTTTTTTTTTTTTTTTTTTTTTTTTTTTTNTCGAACGTAATGTTACCTTTTGTACAAGTTTGTTGTACAACACTGATTGGTTACATACTTACATGAGATGTATTTTAAAGTATGTACCACTTTTCTTTTACGTCATCAATCAGACTTCATTAAACGAAAGTCTCTTAAACCCAAACTTATTTCAACAACATATGAGATAGGCGAAATCCAAGGTCGAAAACACTTGCATGTCGAAAGTAAATAAACTAAAGTAAAGAAACGAAAGTAAAGAAACGAAAGTAAAGAAATAGAAGAACATCGTGATGAGCAATAGTTTTAGGATTAATGACCTAAATATTGCACAGGCACAAGTAGAAGCTCGTTTTTCTTGTTGACAGTGAGCCCCGGAGCCTCTTCTATGTCGATATCTTTGACCGTCATGCCTTCTGGTAAATCCCAGTCAAAATGATACAACATATTAGCCAGACCAAACTCCACCATTGTTGTTCCCATGTACATCGCAGGACAGATTCTCCGGCCGCCCCCAAACGGTAACAGCTCAAAGTCTTGTCCTTTTGCATCAATGTCACTATCAACAAACCTCTCCGGGAGAAATACTTCTGGGTCTGCCCAGGTATCCGGATCACGCCCGATGGCCCAGACATTCACATGAAGCTGTGTCTTGACTGGAATCGTGTAGCCATTGATCTCAAATTCAGACATTGCTTCTCTTGGAAGCAAAAGAGGTGTTGTAGGATGTAGCCTCCATGTTTCTTTCACTACCATTTTCAGGTAATGGAGCTGCTCTATGTCATCAAAGGTGATCACTGACTTGTTCCCCATATGGTTTCTGATTTCAGACTGAACTTTCTTCATCACACGTGGGTTCCTCGCGAGTTCTGTCATTACCCATGTCATCGTTATTGCAGAAGTATCGATTCCCCCGAGAAGAACATTCTGTGGCAAAGAACATAAAAAAAACAGGTTAGAGTCTCTCATGTGTTATTTTATTACAAGGGTTGCCAAATCTTTTTGTAATCACCATTAGGACTGCTTTGATATGGTTTCTTGTGAGCTTGCCATATCCAAGAACAGCTTCTTCCTTCTCTAACTTTAAGAGAAGATCCACGAAATCTAAACTCCCTTGTTTCTTTTCCTGTTTATGCAGATCAATCATTTGTTCATAGAACGCATCAAGATCTCTCACGCTTCTCTCTCTCCGCCCTTGCAAACCCGTGAACCAGTCGATGATCCATCCTACGTACGGTATAAAATCTGAGGCTGAAAAGCTTCCCAGCATCTCGAGTGCCTCACGGACTAACTTGTTGAAACTGTCACTGTTGAGCACAGTCCCCTCAAAACTTACACCAAACGCTACTCTGCATATCACGCTTACAGTCAAAGCAAGAAACGTCGTGTTCAAGTTGACCGCAGTTCTCAGAGAAGCTGATTGGGAGATTGAACCGATTAGTTTCTTGACCTCCTCGTCCTTGATGGGTTGGATCGAGTGAACTTGTTTAGTACTGAATAGTTCCTGGACAGCGAGCTTTCTTACTTCTTTCCAATAATCATCATAAGGAGAGAAAGCAATGTCCAGATAGTTGTAAGAGAGGTCTCTTGGCCCTAAGCAATTATCAAGATTCATGGGTTTTGTTAAATCAAGATTCAAGATTCAAGATTCAAGATCCAAGAGTTTTGTTGAATCAAGATTCAAGGTATAAAGTCAAAACTTTTGTATACCTGCCAAGCTTGGGCGGCTACAACAACGGAGGTCATGGATTTTCAGAGCTTGTCTTGCTGTTTCACAGGTAGAAACTATGACTGTTGGGACTTTTCCAAGTTTCAAAAGCATCACAGGACCATACTTCTTTGAGAGCCTCCATAGAGACTGATGCGGTAACTCTCCAATCTGGTGTAAGTTACCTATGATCGGAAAGCCAGGAGGAGACGGTGGTCTCCGTCCATGTTGCCGCCGGTTCTTGTATTTGAAGGCAGCGAGAAGAATACAGATGAGGAAGAGCAGTGAGAGAAGCCAAACGTTGACCATTTTCTAATTTGCTTGTTGATGAAAGGGAAGGTCAAACTCTCCTATTTAAGCACATATTTGCTGTCGTTCTCTAGAGCATCATTTTTGGTTAAGAGAGTATCTGATAATATTCAATTAATGGTTTTATTGCCATTTAATTACGTACTATTAAATTTTTAAAGAATATAGGCAAGCCAATCATAAAATGTCAACAACTTAAATAAGTATTTCAAACTCTTTTTTGGAGACCAAGAGCCGTTACTTTCATTTTTATAATGATCCGATACTCTCTCGATAATTGTGAGAAGATGAGATTATTTTTACTCAACTGTTACTTTTAAATTCAACTTACACTTAATTGCGTGTATAAATACGGGAAAATTCCATGAAAATATTTTAATAAATTTATGATAAACTTTTTAATATCCAACTTTGTATTTGTTACATGATTTATTACTCCAAATTCTATTAGTTTACGAGAAATATTCTCAAATAGAATATTTTTATGTTTTTGTCATCAAAATAGCACATTATAGTGAAAATGATAATAGTAGCACATTTTAATCATTTTTACATGTATTACACTAATAAATTTGAGTTCACAAATTATTAGTTAGAATTTAGATTGTAGGGTTTAGAGTTTAGAATTACAGAATTAAGAAAAAAATGAATGATAAATAAATGTATAATAATAATTTTTTTAATCATTTTAAGATGTTTATGGGTTATCTGGTCCTTTTGCAGTTGACACCTTGACGGCGAGATGTTTATGGGTTATCTGGTCCTTTTGCAGTTGACGACACCTTGACGGCGACGCATAGGCTTGGTGGCAGAATGGTCAATTTGATCATAAGTTGATGTCACCAAGATTCGTGGTCCAAGAGCAAGGGTCACACATACTACGTCCCCTCCTTTTAGGGAAAGTCTTCGAACCATAAGAACGAAAAACAAAAAATGATGATAATGATACGACAAATGAAAAAGGACAAAAATATGATGAAGACGAAGAAGACAGATGCAAGAAGATATTCTAAAGTGGGATTTTCCCTCAAATGATATATTTATATTTTTAGCAAAATAAACTACTTAGAAATAAACACGTGATATAAAATATGCAAAATACATTGTTTGGAAGTTATTATTTATTTCTTATTCTTTTTCATTGCTGAGATGCTTTAAAAGATCTAAAAATGAATTTGGTATTTCAACAACTAGCTAAATTTTCAGATATCCTGCATTATAATTTCGTACTATAGAAGTGTTTGATCAATTATCTTCAAGCGAAAAAAATTTATCTAAAGTTAAAGTGAAAATGTTATAGAATATATTGAACACTTGGATCTGAAAGTTGTAAAGCGGAAACCATGGTAAAATAAATTTTAGCCGAAAAAATGCCACAGTAAAGCTTCTGTATACTAATATATTTGAAATTATGATATTTTTAATTTTATTGAAATACCAAATATTTATTAATAAATAAATTAGTATATGTTCATTTACATACGTTGTCACTCTCCAATCTCCATATCCACTTATTTACTTATTTATATGCTTTCCAGTTTTGCCCATCCACACTTAATCAATGCAACTATTTAATTTGTAATCTCACTAAAACTGAACTTAGTCAATGCAACAATTGTTTTCTTTTAACCATTTCACCAATTCTTTCATTTCTTCTTCTTTTTCTACAGCATCTCCTTACTTATAAATGAGCATTTCTGTCGATCAATAAATTCAAAGTTGGAAGATAAAAAAGAAAACAATTTATTTGTACTCTCATGAAAAACTTAATTGAAGTGATCAATGATCTAAATACTTTATAGGAACATGTAGAAGCTCATTTTTCTTGCTCACATTGAGTCCAGAAGGTTCTTCCATGTTTATATCTTCAACTTCAAGTTAGATGCCTTCTAGTAGTTGTCAGTCAAAATGATACAACATATTCGCCAAACCAAACTCCACCATTGTTGTTCCCATTAGAAACAAAATCTTGTGGAGTGTCGGTCGTGTCGGTCGTGTCGGTCGTGTCAGTCGTGTCGGTCGCGTCCGTAATATTGGATGGTTGTGTCCGTCTCACTCCCTCTAATCTGGTGCCCGGGCCTGATCAGTGATCACACATGTGAATAAATAAGTAAAAGATGGAACCAATCACATGAAGAGAGGCCCGGATGATATGCAATAATGGGAGGGAGAGTCTACGGCATTTAAAATTAAAAATCCATAATTTTAAAGAAAAATAACAACATTGTGGTAGTAGGTTCCAAATCAACTTTGTGGTAGTAGGTTCCAAAACATGATTGACAATATTTTAGAATAAAACTGGGTAGATTAGTTAGGTTTAGTGTACTGAGTGGAATCAAGAAAAACGGGTTTAGGAATTCTCTTTCAACTAGAGAGAGTGTTGAGAGCTAGAGAAAACATCATCTTCTATTTTTGGACATGGTGTTCTGTGAAGTTGGATAGAACTTAAGAATTGGTCAGTGTCAAGCTAAAACATCTCTGTCTTGGAGTCGAAATCACCTAAACAATTACTAGTAAGGGGAAAATTGGACCTGAAGTTGTCAAGTCACACAACTTTTTCTGTCTCTACATCATGTTTTTTTTTTCAGGATCCCTTTCATACAACAGACGTTGTTGGATTAACAAGATGAGAAGCAAAGACACACAAGATGTAGTTTTATAGTACAGTTGATGCAACAATTTATTTTGTCATCTCACAGAAAACATAGTGTTAAGTGATCAATGATCCAAGTACTTCACAGGAACAAGTAGAAGTTCATTTTTCTTGCTCACATTAAGTCCAGGAGATTCTTCCATGTCGATATCTTCAACTTCCATGCCTTGTGGTAGTTTCCAGTCAAAATGATACAACATATTCGCAAGACAGAACTCCACCATTGATGTCCCCATGTAAATTGCAGGACAGAGTCTCCGGCCGCCCCCAAAGGGCAACAGCTCAAAGCTCTGTCCTTTTGGATCGATGTTATTATCAACAAACCTTTCAGGGAGAAACAACTCTGGATCTTTCCAGGTATCAGGATCACGCCCGATAGCCCAAACATTCACATAAAGCCGTGTCTTGGGCTGGATCTTGAAGCCATTGATCTCAAATTCAGACATTACTTCTCTTGGAACTAGAAGAGGTGCTGGAGGGTGTAGCCTCCATGTTTCTTTGACTACCATTTTCAGGTAATGGAGCTGCTCTATGTCATCCATGGTGATCATTTCTTTGTTCCCAATTTGATTTCTGATTTCGGATTGCACTTTCTTCATTGCTCGTGGGTTTCTCATGAGTTCTGTCATTGCCCATGTCATTGTTATTGCAGAAGTACCGATGGCCCCAATAAGAACATTCTGTCGTAAGATAATGAAAATAAAACGTTAGAATCTAATGTTTCAGTATCTCTTAACTGGATGATTGTGAATCTTTGTATGTATAGTTACCATTAAGATTGCTTTGATATGGTTTCTTGTGAGCTTGCCATATCCAAGAACTGATTCTTCCTTCTGAAACCTCAAGAGCAGATCCACGAAATCTTCACTGCCTTTTTCTTTTTCCTCTTTATGTAAATCAAACATTTGTTCATAGAACGCATCAAGAGCACTCACGCTTCTCTCTCTCCGCGCTTGTAAGCCGGTGAGCCAGTCGATGATCCAGCCGCCGTTTGGGAAGAAATCTGAGGCAGAGAAGCTCCCCAAAAACAAAAATGCTTCGTTGATGAACTTGTCGAATCTGTCATTGTTGAGCACAGTTCCGTGGAAACTCACACCAAATGCTGCCTTGCATATCACGCCTACAGTTACAGAGAGAAACTTCTCGCTCAAGTTAACAGGTGTTTTCTGAGAAGCTGATTCTGCGACTGTGTCTATCAGTTTCTTAACTTCCTCGTCCCTAATGGGTTGAATCGAGTGAACTCGTTTAGCACTGAAGAGCTCTTGCACACACAGTTTCTTGACTTCTTTCCAGTAATCATCAAAGGGAGCAAAAGCAATGTCTAGATAATTGTAAGAGAGCTCTCGTGGCCCTGTCAACAATCATAGGGTTTATTCAATTCTATGAATAAAGTAAAACAAAAAGCTATTAGTATGTATTGAATGAGAGTTACTGTACCTACTAAGCTTGGACGGCTACAACAATGGAGGTCATGAGTTTTCAGAGCTTGTTTAGCTGTTTCAGCGGAAGAAACCACAACCGTTGGGACTCTTCCAAGCTTCAAAAACATCACAGGACCGTACTTTTTGGAGAGTCTCCATAGAGATTGATGTGGCAATTCTCCGAGCTGGTGTAAGTTTCCGATGATCGGAAAACCAGAAGGAGATGGTGGTCCTCGTTGCTGCTTCTTGCTTTTGAAGGCGGCGAGAAGAAGACTAGTGAGGAAGAGAAGTGATAGAAACCATATCGTAGCCATTTAATTTTCTATAAATGATGATGATGAAGGAAGCTTGTGCTTTTATTATATACACACATTTTTCGCATTTGTGATCATTGCTCTGTTTTCAGCTTTCTCTATTTCTTTTTCTACAGAAGCATTCTAAGTGGAAACTTTCATTAGTATAATTAATTAACCAATCAACTAAAAGATATATGAAACCCCAAAGAAATGATGAGGAAGGGAAAAAAAACAAAAATTGATGAACACACGACAGAGCCATAATAGACATGAATCACGTACGACGAAGACATCTGAGCTAAAGGTTACTTTTTTCATAGTAGGGCACACTTGCATTTTGGATTCTCCGATACTTACATATACGCATGTTAAAAAATATATGTAAATCTCTACGTATTTTATTTATTTATTAATACAATAAATAAATTTTCGTCGGTGCAAGCTCTTTAGTTCACTGATCAAAAGTTTAAAGGTTTTTACATCATGTCTACGAGTTATCATTCTCTCAAAAAGCGGATTCTACATATCAATTGGTGCGGACCTTCTCAAAAGACTACAGAAAGTTACGTGTATGCAGATCAAACATTTGTTCTTCAACTGCCGGCTCTTTGTTCTTCTGTTTATGCAGATCACTAGATCTAAATATGTTTTATGTAGATCTTATTCGAATTATCCTTTGCTTACGTCTTATAGTACTGGTTACTTTCTAAACAGAAATGATATCGTATATCGGTATATGTAATATTTAATACTCTGCTACGTACCAATCAAACAATTTTTTTTTTTACTAGCACACCTAAAAGATATGGAAAATTAAGGATCATTTTTTATTGAGTGCAAAAAGAAAAGAAAAGAAAATATAGAGGCCGACGCCCAAAGGTTAAGCTCAGAAGTTTAAGACTTCTTAAAAAGAATCCATACATTTACGAACGAGCCCATAGGCAATGAAAGGGAAAAGTAGATTCGATGGTGGGTTGTCCGTACAACCCGATTTAACTCGAGGAGACTTTTTTTTTTTTTTTTTTTCCGTCAAACCATATCATTAAAGCCCTAAACGGCAATACATGGATACATGATTTAAGTCTAAATTTGGCCCAATACACAAATAAGATTAAAAAATAAAGCAAACGTGTATGAACGTGGTTTTGAGAAAAGCCTTGTGGCCTTTGATAATCCATCGCTGGACACTTCATCAATGAATCAACAGTAACCACCGCTGTGTAGAAAGTTTGTTGTCTTCCTAGGAAGACTAGAATCACTAGAAACACATTAGTTCACGTCTTCTCCAACTAGGCGGTAGTGAATGAAAGTAGTATGTGGGTAACTGCGCTGGTCCCTGACCACTTAGAGTTGACACTGTTGTAGTAACTCGAGGAGACCAATTTAGATTTTTTGTAGCTTCTTTGATAAAAAAAGGAAAAAGAAAAAAATTGAATGCAGCTGAACAAAGTTAGTACATAGATATTATGAACGACTTCTTAATTATGAAATAATGAACATGCATGCATGGATCCCATAAAATTTTCCCCTTTACTTTTTGGACTTGGAGAAGAAGAAACTTGGTGGAGTGGTGGTCAAGTTAGACCGTCTCTCTCTAAAATCTTGTAGGAGGATTGCGATGACGTACAACAATAGCCACAAGAAACAGGTCAGCGATGTAGAGCTTGTCAAGCAAATGAAGAAATGGAACCGTGAAACACCAAACTCGGAAACTCTTATGCTCATTTCTGGTGATGGGGGCTTCTGTCTTATCCTTCGATTTCTTCAACGAGACACAATATCCTAGTCGCAAGTATAGCAGATTCGCATTCTCGAAAGTTGGTGGAGATCGGATCAACTAGATTCGAGTGGAGGTTTCTTCTGTACCCTCCAAACTAATAGCTTCTGCTTATGTAGTCATTGGATATTGTCTTTTTATCTTCTTACGTGGACTGAATCTTAAGAATACCTGTGGTGAATTTTGAATCTGGTTTTGCTATTTCATCTGATTTTATGATGAAATTGAATGAGTGTATTAAAAAGAAAACATGCATGCATGACTAAGCACATATTGTTTGTTTATGACTTTGTTTCCTTACTTAACTTTATACCCAATAAACCGACTAATTATTTGTCTCAAAAGAAAAAAAATTAAACCGCTTTTTTGTAAATGTGTAATCAAATATGAATGGAAGTATATTTCTGTATTTTGTCTTGGATCATCGCGTAAGGATTTTATATACGTTTTTAATATAATTATACGTATGCATTGATTAATTAATTCAAAATGATTATAACTAAATAATTAAATGAAAAATTATGGAGTGCATTAGTAGTCTTACAATAATATAGATTCCGAATTTCATGATATAAAAATTGGACCAAATAAATCATTTCTTTAAAAGTAAAGTCGCTTCACTAATGAAAAATGTGACATGTACTCAGCTAATCTAAATGATAATGATTACTTTGTGGAAAAATTTGTGGAATTTTTTATTGTGAATAATTTGTTCACCAAGATGTCATCATTAATGGAGAGTATATTTGCAATATGTGGATAATTTCCCTAGAATCAACCATCTCAGTCTATGTGATGTCTTTGTATCAGACATTCATCAAATGCGGATGATCTTGAAATATATTTGTGTGATAATTGATTTCTGAGACAAATTTTCAAGTGGATCATTTTGAGATTCTAATCATCAAATGACTCTTTTCTTTTGTTAATAGACTCCTTTGTTTTTAAAGCAGAGAATTATTTTAATGATTAAAATTTTAAAATAAACTATATAGTATTATTTTCACTTAATTTTTTTGGTTGTTTATATTCACACAGCAAAGTGGTGAATACGAATAATGATGGGAAACTTAAATTTTATGGTTCTTCAAACATGCACATACATCACAGAGATAAAAGGTTTAGTGTATCACATAATGACATCGACTTAAGATTTTTGCAAAATAATAGAGAAAATAAACTCACCAGTGGGTGGATGAATCCCTTCCTCAACAAGATTAATTTAATCTAAAAAATGATCGGCATTTGGATGTCTGATCACAATGCTGCTTATTAAAAATAATTTATAGATTTAAATTTAAAAATAAACAGCATTGTGGTTATAAAAAAAAGCAAAAAAAGCAAAAAATAAGAACAAAATTAAGAAAAAAAAGTTGAATGTAGAAGAAATTTCTAAAATTTTCATATAAGCACCACTAGTAATGGACTCCATAATTTTTCATTCAATTATTTGAACATACTCATTATGCAATTAATCAATGCATGCTTATAGATAAATGAAAGGTATACATTAATCATTATGGGATCAGGAAAAAGAAATACATAAACGTACCTCTTATAATATCAAGTTACATGCAAATTACTTGGTTTGTAACTTTTCGTCAAAGAGTTACTTGGTTTATTGTTTTTTTTTGTTGGAAAAATTGCTTTGTTTATTGAAAATAAAATTTAATATAACAAAAGAGGTCATAGAGAACCGATATGTACTTTAGTCATGTTCTTGAACCATATTACTTGGAATCACCAGTGCAAATCTATATATTTCTGGTTGAATAAGTTACATGCACAATGTTTTTTGAGTTACAGTTTAAGATATATATAAATTCATAAATAAATAAAAGTATTTGTGGTTTATGTTTATATCATATGATAAAAGCCTCCTGTCATAGTAGATTAGTTAATATCTCTATGCAATGAAGAAAGTTTCATAGTTCCAACACCATTAATAAAACCGACGTACATGCAATGGGATGGTTGACCATCTAGTGTATATGATAAAAGAAACATTTGGAAATGTTTTGTTAAAGAAAACATTTGAAAATGCAATCAGACATCTTCCTGCTATTTGTTCATGTTCACACTATCTTAAGCAAGTATATTAATTTAGTTAAGAAGGAAGGCACCAACCATTGATTTTATAAGATAACAAAACAAAAGAAATAGTATAATCGTTCCGTCATTAAGATACAAATGACGACTTATATAAACTGTGCTGTTTAACGTTATCTTGGACATTAGATTCCGAGAAATCTAATCAAACACCAAATGAGTTATAATATTCCAACAATACATTAGGGCTTACTTGGTCGGAATTCTTAATTCTAAAATATGGAATTTGGTTGCCTTGTTAGGAACTTACTAGTGGACGGACGTGACTCTGATGGAGCCGGAGATGCGCGGTTTGTGATATTCCGTACTGGTCGACGTAGCTTCGCAGGTACTAAAGTTAATATGTTGTGACATCAATGACCATTATGGTGCTAGAACCTTCCCATAAGGGTTCGAAATTCGAACTAGTAACCCTGTTCCTAAGCTGGCTCCAAACTTCCAACTCTGTATCCGGAATTTCAAATCTAACACTCCAAGAAACTATTTTGCTGGTAAAAATAATTAAGATATAAATAGTTCAAAAAAAAAAAAATTAAGATATGATAGTTAAAAATAATAATAATCAAGATATGTAATAACGAAACTACTAACGTTTTAGTCCTTAAAATGTATGATTTAATATTTTTAAAGAGTATTATTAAGATATCCTCTAATTTAATTGTAGATCATTTTTAAAAAATTAAAGTAGTCTAGAAGATTTGAATTACAGAAATATATTTTTATATTGATGAAATATTTAATGGGTATCGCACCAATATAACTAAAAAGTATAGATGAATCTCTCAATTTAAATTATATCCTAAAAATAATATTATATCATTGGTGAAGACTAGCTTAGATGTCCTTCTCTTCGTCAATTAGACGGTTTCTTGATTATATTATAGTGTGTATTCTCTGCGAAATTTCAAATATATCATTTTAACATTAAAAGAAGAAAAATGAAAAGGAAAGATAGTTGAAAACAGAGCAACGAACATAAACGTGAGAAATTGGTATGTATATAAAAAAGCACAAGCTTCCTTCATCATCATCATCACCATTCAAGAAAACTTGAGACATACGCTATACACAAAAAATGGCTACAATTTGGTTTCTATCAGTTCTCTTTCTCACCTGTCTTCTTCTCGCCACCTTCAAACGCAAGAAGCAGCAACGAGGACCACCATCTCCTCCTGGTTTTCCGATCATCGGAAACTTGCACCAGCTCGGAGAATTACCACATCAATCTCTATGGCGACTCTCCAAAAAGTACGGTCCTGTGATGTTCTTGAAGCTTGGAAGAGTACCAACGGTCGTAGTTTCTTCCTCTGAAACAGCAAAACAAGCTTTGAAAATTCATGACCTCCATTGTTGTAGCCGTCCAAGCTTAGCAGGTACCTCCCTCAGGACATACTATAGTGTTTTTAAATTCTCTCTCTCTATTCAATAAAACGGATGATCGTTGATGATTTCCCAGGGCCAAGATTGCTCTCTTACAATTATCTGGACATTGTTTTCTCACCCTTTGATGATTACTGGAAAGAACTAAGGAGGATGTGTGTACAAGAGCTCTTCAGTGCTAAACGAGTTCACTCGATTCAACCCATTAGGGACGAGGAAGTCAAGAAACTGATAGACACAGTCGCTGAATCAGCTTCTCAGAAAACACCTGTTAACTTGAGCGAGAAGTTTCTCTCTGTAACTCTAGGCGTGATATGCAAGGCAGCTTTTGGTGTGAGTTTCGACGGAACTGTGCTCAACAATGACAGATTCGACAAGTTCATCAACGAAGCATTTTTGTTTTTGGGGAGCTTCTCTGCCTCGGATTTCTTCCCAAACGGCGGCTGGATCATCGACAAGCTCACGGGATTACAAGGGCGGAGAGAGAGAAGCGTGAGAGATCTCGATGCGTTCTATGAACAAATGTTTGATTTACATAAACAGGGAAACAAAGACGGAGTTGAAGATTTCGTGGACTTGCTCTTGAGGTTGGAGAAAGAAGAAACTGTTCTTGGACATGGCAAGCTCACGAGAAACCATATCAAAGCAATCTTGATGGTATTAACTATACAAAGATATTGCAATATAGTTGTAAGAAATATAGCCTAACAATACTTGAGACTCTTAACATTTTCTTTTTTGGAATCTTATCACAGAACGTTCTTCTTGGAGCCATAAATACTTCTGCAATAACAATGACATGGGCAATGGCAGAACTTATGAGAAACCCGCGAGCGATGAAGAAAGTACAGTCCGAAATCAGAAACCAAATGGGGAACAAACCAATGATCACCTTGGATGACACTGATCAGCTAAGTTACCTGAAAATGGTGATCAAAGAAACATGGAGGCTGCATCCTCCAGCACCTCTTCTGGTTCCAAGAGAAGTAATGTCTGAATTCGAGATCAATGGCTACAAGATTCAACCCAAGACAGTGCTTTATGTGAATGCATGGGCTATCGGGCGTGATCCCGATACCTGGAAAGACCCAGAAGTGTTTCTCCCAGAGAGGTTTATGGATAATAACATCGATGCAAAAGGACAGAACTTTGAGCTGTTACCATTTGGAAGTGGAAGGAGAATGTGTCCTGGAATGTACATGGGGACAACGATGGTGGAGTTTGGTCTGGCGAATATGTTGTCTCAGTTTGATTGGCAATTACCAGAAGGCATGGTAGTCGAAGATATGGACATGGATGAATCTCCTGGACTCACTGTGGGCAAGAAAAAGGAGCTTCTACTTGTTCCTGTGAAGTATTGAGAGCATTGATCACTTCAAAGTAATAAACTATATGTGTTTATAAAATAAAATGTAGTACCAATTTACCTAAATAAAGTATATCTTTGTGTCCCTTTGTTTTTATCATTTTAATCCAACCAATGAAATAATAATAAATAATTTTTATCAGGGTCATAATATATATTTAATATTAAATATCCCCTATATATGATACTACAATAAAAATGAAATAAATTTTATGAATTGATGGGAGCTTATCAAAATTTAAACACAAATCACTGGAGTCAAAACAGAGTTCTTCCTTCCTTAATATATGATGATTGAATCTACATCATGAATGAATGAGTAGACTAACTTGGTATCAGAAGTTAGAACCAAAACTACCATTTAAATATGAACCACCTTTCAAGTGTATACTTGGTCAATTCATCAAAACTAAATCAGTTGATTGACTACCTTCTAGAGTTCTAGTAGTGGCCACACAACGAGTCCTTGGGTCAAAACTAGATATCAAGATAATCTTTCAGACCACTTTAATCACCATGCATTGATTCTATAAACATTATATGATTTCCATTGTGGATCTAATTGATAAGAGAGTAAATAAAATCCAAGCACTAAGCAACGTATATTATGGATACCTGTTGGATGATCGACATAGTAGAACAAATTCCATTGCAAAACATACGAGAGAAAGTAAAAAAAAAGCTAAAGTATATTATTATCCAACCTGATCCGAAAGATAATGAAACATCAATATTCGTTATCCGGATGGAATCCCCGGAGACCTAATCTTCAAATACTAGACACATCAATACAAATGAAACTACGATTCTGTTCATAGCAGCAGAGTTGTGATAGAACTCTAAGAAGCTAAAAGATAATCAAAAGTATTTATTCTGCCGCCTCTTCCATCACCTGTTCCGCGGTGGCTGGAACAACGGGGTAATAGTGGTAATGTAGCTCTCCAACGTCATCTCCAGAGAGTTTCTTCCACCCTTGAGGCCCAACGTGGTACACTGATCATATAGATTGGGGAAAGTTTAAGAAACTCTTTCAATTCAGAATCTTGATATTAGAGAAAGATCACATATATCACAAGATGGTGTATTTGCAGAAGAAGAAGAAGACGACAGGATTGTTCTTTTACCGCTAGCAACTCCACCGCTTGCTCCGTCACGGAATGTAGCATGGTAGATAGATCTCCTTGCTAATTCCGAGGCTTCTTCAACTGACATATCGAACTTGTATCTGTTGACACAAAGAAAAAGATGATAAGATTGGTAACAATACTTGAGTGTGCAAACATATCAAGATTAGAGGCAATGCTGTTTCTTGAAATACCCGCTGTCAAGAACACCATAAGCGTATGGTGAACCCGAACCGACAGAGAACCTGTCTCCCTTAAGCCGTCCTCCTTCATTGTCTACATAATACAATCCAGGGCCCTGTTCCACCACGCGAGGGATTTTAGTATTTCAACATTTCTTTATGGAAAGATATAAAGCTTTCGGTGTACTGACTGTTTCATCCCATCCAGCAATCATTGTGCCGACAGAAAGTCCCATTCCACGGTATGAATAGAGCATGTTGGCAAGAAGCTTTGAAGCTCCTGAAACAGAGATTCTCCTTTTGTTTGCTAGCTCATGTAGACGGCACTACGATAGACAGATAAAACCATTCTCTATTAGAGACATGGCTCCGGCATAGTGCAGATTTTGGTATACAAGAAAAAATAAACCAATCTCCACTAACACCAATCGCACAATAACTATGACCCCTCAGGTTTTAACAGTACAGAAGAAAAGGTAAGTTCTTAGGGTCAATCTCAGATAAGAAACAGACGGCATACAGAACCTTTTAAGTCTCTCACAACGCAAATAACTCAACTGCTTTAAGAAGTCAACAAACTAGCTATACGACCACATGACAAACAATTGGTGACCTAATTGCCACATCAAAAGATAGACCTAATTCACCAATTCAGAAAACTAACAAGAACACGGTTATGTACCTTAATTCCCAGATTCCGGTGCCAGAACTGGCAGTCCGCAGCGCCACCAGCCATTGTACCGAGCATATAAGGATTAATTTCAATAATCTTCTTCACAGATTGCGACGCTGAATGAAAGAAACGAAAACACGAACAAAACATCAGAAATCACCACAAATACCTCTTTTCTTTTACTGTACAATATCATTGGCCAACACAGTAAAGGTTCAGAATTTGGTTTAACAATCCAATACAGAACTAAAAGCCAACAAGATTCTTATTTTATTCTCCACTGTCAGGATCCTTATGCGCATTGTGAAGAATTCACAACTACACAACCTAAAGAAATCTCAAATAAAATATTAAAAGTGAAACATACAAATATATCCTCCCATGCTTGCACGAGAATCAGCAGCGACCATAACACCTTCTTTAAAGATAAACGCGAGTGTGGTTGTACCCTTCGCAGGCTTCACCATCTGTACAGCTTCTTTCTGAAACCCATCAAACTAAAAAACCAACACACAAACAAAAAAAGAAGCAAATTTCGCTATCAAAACAACACACTTTGCAAATTAGAATCCAAAAAGAAATTGAATCCCGAAACTTAAAGCTTACGTCGGTTGTACGAGGAAGATCGAACGAAGGTACAGAGGAAAATCCATCAAGCATCTCACTGTTTGATCCGAACCCAATCATAGGCATAGTTGTCTCCAATCCACTAGTGTCGAGCTTCATTGTCAAAAGCCTTACAAAATAATAGGAAAATAGATCAAATTCATAACTTTATGTCGCTTGAGATAAACCCAAATCAGATATAAAGCACAGAGCTTCCTCTCACAATTTTAAATCGAATCTAACACGAAATTGCCTTCCTGTGTCGAAAGCATAAACACTAAATACTTCGTATTTAAGCCAAATTAACGACATTATATCTCAATTAGGGATTTGAGACATACCTTGCTGAGTAAAATCAATGAAATCGAGACGCAAAATTAACAAAAAGCAGAGGAAGTGTGAGAGCTGACAAATGACGAACAGGAAAAAAGGACAAAAAACAAAAATATGGAGGGATGTTTCTTGAGCTTCGGGCAAACCGCAACTGGACCAGATTTGGGCTATCGGGTCGGGTTCAATATTTTGGGCATAATGGGCCATTAGTAGGCTCCTTCTTTAGCTAACCAATTTTTAAGTTTGATTGTTCCTTTTAATGACAATTAACACATTTACGTATTGATTGATGTCTTAAGGGATAGTTTATATTTTCTTTTTTGGTGCTCCAGTGGATAAAAGAATCTCCCAGAACTTTTTGGTGTTAATTATGCAAGTCAAAGATTTAAGATAAAAAAAAAATTACAAGCAAAACATTTGGTATTTATTCATTTCTTTCGTATAACATTTATAAAGTTAAAAAAGGTCTAAAACAGCCTTCTGAAGTTTGGAACATTAATTCTACTTTGCAAAAACTAGTAACGCATTAATATAAAATCAAATGACTTTAATTAATAATTAATCTGGTAGCTATCAATGAGTACAGAAAATCAAATTATTTTCTGAAAGGTGCCGGAAAGAAAAAAATGGAGCAAATCGCAATACGCTAGCGTTTGGTACTGCACCTTCTAGCTCGCATAGTTCCTGAAGGAGGACTATTCAAAGAAAAGCTGCAATGAGTATGCAACCAATAAGAGTACCTAAACAAGGCCCCTAAGTTCGAACGTGCGTGAAACGTTCCTCTCAGGTTCAACAAAACCGGACCGGCTGCAATCTGACGCTGCAGCTCCTGGCTCTGCGTTGGCTGGAGCTGGACTTGACTGCTCACGAGATGAACATACGCAAACATGGACATTTTCTTAGGAACCTTGAAAGGCGCAACGTATTGAGTCGCTATGAGAGTGTTGTAATAGTAAAGGTCGAACGTCAAAGAGCTGAACTCCACGCTGCTTTTCTTGTTTGGGTTTGTGAAGTTCGCCAAGATGGTTAGATCTCCGTTTAGAAGGAACCCCATGTCGAGGTAAGCAGCGTTTAGGGTAGCGGCTGAGATGTCGATGTGAGGAGAGCGTGGACGGTACACGAGGTAGACTATTAGGACGATTAGACCGCCGAGGATAAGTAGAATCCAGAAAATGGCACAGCAAAACGCAGCTGACCATGTCATTGCGTTTGTCTGATCTCTTGAAGGCTGTGGTGATGACCGACGGTGATGCGGCGATGGTGTTGGAGCGGTTCTCCATGGTGTTGGTTTGGCTATGGGAGGTAATGCTGTTGCATAACCGCCTCCAGTGCGTGGTGGTTGTGGTTGTTGTGGTGGTGGAGAACGTTGTTGTTGTTGATGATGACCTTCAGGGCTTAAAAGTAACGGTCTTTTTGCAGATTTTGGAGTTTTTCTTGGTCGTTGTTTATCTTCAGGGCTTGATAGTAATGGTATCTTTGCAGAGTTCGAAGTTTTCCTTGGCGGTAGTCTCTCTTCCGGGCTTAGTGGTAAAGGTATTACGGCATGAGGCGGCTCGTGGGCTGGACCTTTACCGTGGCGACCACGAGGTTTGATTTGGATTCCAGGTTGAGTGTTTGGGTGAGATTGTGATGTTTTGTGGTGTGGAACGGGTGGAATGGGAGGTTGGTGATGAGGGGATGTTTGTGAGGTGGAGGCACCGCCTTTGAGGTGTTGATTCTGCGATGGGAGGCGCGCGAAATGAGGGTTGGTTTCATAGTGATGATGAGACATTTAGAGGAAGAAGCTAAGAAAGCATCACAAGGAAATTGAGTTAAGATGAAAGAAGCATGAGAAGAGTGAGAGAGGGAGATTTCAACTGTTACCCAGTTTCTTAATGGGAGGGAGAGAGAGAGAGAGAGAGAGAGAGAGAGAGAGAGAGGATAACTTGGTGACAAGTTCAAGTAAGGATTCTTGTTGTGGGAAATAAACTCTCCAACATAAAGAACTGAAACTAATACATCGAAGCAAGTAATCTTTTTGTAGATTCCTTGTCCTCTGCACTAAACAAAAAGAAAGAAAAACTATAAAACATTCTTCGCTTTCTTTCCCAATTTCTTTCTATCCACGAGAGACAGGTTACTGGTGAGTACATTTTTTTGACGAATATATCTGAGAAAAAACGAGATTAGCTTTTTAAACAGACAATGGTAGCATTTTAGAAACACCTCAAAAGCAACCATATGTAAAAAACAAAACTTGTCTATATTCGGAAGTTCAAAATCCTCAATCCTCAATTTGTTTTCAGGAAGGAGATGTTATTGCGTACCGCCTCACTGAAGGATCATGGCTTTGGAGATGGGTTTCTCACTACTACTATGCCTTCTTCGGCATGAATAATGGACTGGAACAGAGAAGACAGCACAAGTAGAGAGTCATACAAGGCAGGGCACATGAATTACCTAAGGTCCCAGAAACAACTTTTGAGTACATGGTACTTCTTGAATCTGAAGTTGATCACGGAAAACTTAGGAAAGAGAAGCCTTATTCATAGAGTAAACAACCGGTAGTACTGATTCCATTAATCAAAAGTTCAAAATGAAAAAAAAAAAAGACCACAACTGTGTGTTATATCACAGACACTAGCGTTGATCAACATGCATTCCCCGAAAAATGTAATTGGAAAGAAAGATGATGAATGGTTATAGCAGCACCGTTGTTTCAGCTCAGCTCTCATAAACCTCTGCAAAGAAGACCAAAAAAAAAACATTACAATCTATTGAATTCAACTATAACTACAAGAGCAGATCCTAGACTGTATTGTTCTTGTAGCATCTTCACTAAAGTCAAGATTTTTTTAATACCCAATGAATCAGAAATGATACCTGACTTTCTTGAGGAGGATAGACTGGAGTTTACGGGCAAAGTCAATGGATTTGATCCTACGTTCCAGATTCTTCCTCGCAAGAACCTTCTTCTCCGAGTTCTTGATGTGATGAGTCTGCTGCGCTTTTATCAGCCGCTCCATTCCACTAGACTGCATCTTCCTCTGCAAAATCGTCAGCGCCTTGTCCAGATCGCCGGAAAACACCTTCACCCTTATCCCTCGCTCCTGCTGCAGCTGGCTGTGACTCGCCCGAGTCACTAACCCCGTAACTCGCTTCGCTATCGTGTTCATCTTTGTTGAGAGATCAAAGAGCTTCGAGTTCACTGATTGATCGAGAACGACAACGAACTAGGTTAAAGAAATGAGACAACTTAGGGTTGATTAATGTAATTATAGTAAACTATGGGGATTTATTTGTAAATATAAAATAGCGTAACCCTCTAGTTGAACTAGAGAGTTGTTGACTTTGAACATACAAAAAGTCTTTCAAAAAAGCTTTCTTTATTTTCCTCTCTGTAGAGTGTTTGAGAGTCTCTCCAAGCTTCTTCCCCTCACATGGCAGCGTTTCGAATAGTGAGCTGAAGAAACTGGCGACTAGGGATTAGAGAGAGATATAGAGAAGAAGAAGAAGGAGGATCGATAGATTAAGCTGGCGACTTTCAGTCCGAGGCGAGCAATGGCGGAGTTGCGGCACTCGAGCTCTGTCGGGAGCCGATCTTCTTCCTCTCCGCTACGCGGCGGAGGCGGTGGCGGAGATGAGGACTCTTCGTCGCCTCACGTACACGATCACTCTCCCAGCGGCGGAGACGACGAAGATGGGCGCCCACGTCATCCCTCGAGAGATCGAGACCGTCCGATCTGGTCAGTATCTGGGTTTCACTCTTTGTTTCCTTTCTTCGGCGACGATCCTAGGGTTTCTCCGCAGAAGAATAAGATATCTCTCCTTTTGATATTGATTCTCGCCGTCGCGAGCTTGATCTCCGTTTACGGGATCATTAATCACTTGGTAAGTATTTTCCTTTCGATCTGAAAGTTGAGATCTTTCCATGCTTTTCACCTCTCCATGATTCGTGCTCTATGTTGAAACTGTTGAATCGATTTGGGAAAGTATTAGCTTGCTTGCGGATTCTCTTCTGGAGTAAACTAAGATCTCTTCTATATCTTTATATTTGCAGAATGCACCATATTTGTGTAAAAAAGATGGAATTGTGCTTAACTGCCCTCATGTAAGTGTTTGCACTTTTGTATGTGTTTTGTCAGATGCGTAAGCTTTGAATTCCGTAAATCGAATTGTGTATTTGTTTGCATTTCTAGGTAAAAGAGTCACCTTCTCCGTGGGAGAATCCTCTGTCTGCAACAACTTCTTGGAAGCCTTGCGCTGAGCGACGAATTGGTGGAATCTCAGGTAGTTTAAGAGCTAGAGTGATCACCATTGGCATTGGCATTTGCTCTTGATCTGTTTTTTTGTGTGTGAATGTTCAAGTATTTTGAGAAGGGTTTGTTTGATGTCAGCTTATGAACAAATCTTATCAACTTTGTTTTCCAGATCTTCTTCCTGAGAACGAAACAAATGGCTATGTTTTCATCCATGCTGAAGGTGGTTTGAATCAGCAGCGAATAGCTGTATGTATCTTCCATGCTTTCTCCTTTAACTCTTTCCGCTGCTCTAGCCTGGAGCAATATGCAAATGGATGCCAATATTTCATTTTGGAAGATTGAGTTATTGCTTCTTCTTTTTCTCCAGATCTGTAATGCAGTAGCTGTTGCCAAGATTATGAATGCAACTCTGATTCTACCAGTACTGAAGCAGGACCAAATTTGGAAAGACCAAACGTAAGCATATTGATATTGATTTCATATCCTCTTGAATTACTTCACTAAGTTACTAGTCATTGCTGCCACTTAGTATTCTAGTCATGATTGTATGAGCACAATGAAAAGGAGTCAGGTACTATTTCTATATTTACTTTTATTTACGGAATCTGTAAACTTTCTTTTGCAGGAAATTTGAAGACATCTTTGATGTAGATCATTTCATTGATTACTTGAAGGATGATGTCCGAATTGTTAGAGATATACCTGACTGGTTCACGGACAAAGCAGAATTATTCTCTAGTATAAGGTTTGCTTTTTTCAACTCTTTATTCATTTGCTGATGGTATGCTTGTTTGAAGATTTCAAAAGTGAGCTTGTGGGTTTATGGCGTGATCTGGTGCTCCTTGTGTATATATATGATTTAAAATCGATCAATACTTTTTAAATCAGACAAGACGTTGACCGAGTTATTTACTTGCCTTCTGCAGAAGAACAGTCAAAAACATTCCCAAATATGCAGCAGCTCAATTTTATATTGACAATGTGTTGCCACGGATTAAGGAGAAGAAAATAATGGCCTTGAAGCCTTTTGTCGATCGACTAGGGTATATAATCTATATTCTCTAGTTTAGTGCTCAGACTTCTGGAAATTTTCTTATACACAAGATGAATGATATATCCTTATGGTGCTGGAAATATTCCAGGTATGACAATGTACCTCAAGAAATCAACAGATTACGATGCCGTGTAAATTATCATGCCCTCAAATTTCTCCCAGAGATAGAGCAGATGGCTGATTCACTTGTTTCTAGAATGAGAAATCGCACTGGAAATCCAAATCCCTATATGTATGAGATATCAGACATCTAGAAGTTTATTTTTAACTTGAGACCTTGAGCATCCTTTTTAACTCAAAACCATGTCTTTTCTCCCTTGTATAGGGCTCTTCATCTTAGATTCGAGAAAGGAATGGTTGGTCTATCGTTTTGTGATTTTGTGGGAACAAGGGAAGAGAAAGCTAAAATGGCAGAATACAGACAAAAGGAATGGCCTCGGCGCTTCAAGGTGACTTGTTCAAGTGGTTGATAACTTATATTTGGTGCCTAAACAGCCTCAGCCGCTGGCTTAACTAATTTGTTTGACATGTATTGCAGAATGGTTCCCATCTCTGGCAGCTCGCCTTGCAGAAGCGCAAAGAAGGTCGATGCCCTCTTGAGCCAGGAGAAGTTGCTGTGATCCTACGCGCAATGGGATATCCGAAAGAAACACAAATCTATGTAGCATCTGGTCAAGTCTATGGCGGCCAAAACCGTATGGCTCCACTAAGAAACATGTTCCCAAATTTGGTAAGAACACCGGATCCTATCTTATCAAATTATATGAGTCAACAAAGCTTAGTTTCTCACAATTGTCCATTTAACCCAGGTAACAAAGGAGGATTTAGCAGGCAAAGAGGAACTAGCAAGCTTTAGAAAGCACGTAACAAGCCTCGCTGCACTAGATTTCTTGGTCTGTTTGAAGTCAGATGTGTTTGTGATGACACACGGTGGAAACTTTGCAAAACTAATCATTGGAGCACGGAGATATATGGGTCATCGCCAGAAATCAATCAAACCGGATAAAGGGTTGATGTCGAAATCATTTGGGGATCCTTACATGGGATGGGCAACTTTTGTGGAAGATGTAGTTGTAACCCATCAAACACGGACCGGTTTGCCTGAAGAAACTTTCCCTAACTACGATCTTTGGGAAAATCCTCTCACTCCATGTATGTGTAAAGCTTGATGATGCTTTTGTTTTGCAAAATAGAGGAGAAGAGTTTGGTCTGGATTTTGTCTGAGGAGCAACAGACTAGAGATTTGGTAGTTTATTCTCTTCCTTTTATCTTATTTTTAACCCTTCAAAGCCTTATCTTTGTAATCATTTTGATATTATGTAAAGTTCCTAGTGAAGAAAAGAAAAAAGTTACAAAGATACTTTGAGCCGTCTCGTGGTTTTTGAGGTTTAATCAATGTAGAGTTTTAAGTCTTGCTTAAACATTTGTCTGAAATTCCGTATTGACATATGCAAGTGGAAAAAGAGGATTTCGAAGAAGAACAAGCGAACACATGTCTTCCTAACAACGACATAACCTTCAAACCTAAATTCATGTTCCTTTTTGTCGTCCGACTCAGGTGCATCAAAGCATATCTCGCATTTGTGAGGAGTAGTTGAGTAGTGATATCGGGCGTGAATGGCAGTTTCGTTATTCTCCTTACCACTTTTCCTAAAACATGTAAAGACTTAATTGAGTTATGTCAAAAGACTCAAAACAGAGAGTGACAAAAGTGGCAAGTTCTTTTATGAAAACAGGTTTGTGTCATTTTATAGTTGATTAGAATACTTCAACGGTTACTGATCTAATCCGTGAAAAAGAGTACATATCTTCTTAACTCTTGACAAGCTAGTAGTAGTACCCGCCACTAATGACAATTGCGTGTTCTAGTCTCTCAGGCTCTCTCATCAACAAAAGAGGAAACGACATCCAGGATAACAAACAAACAAAGAAAGCATCACAGTCGGTTCTTCATCATCGCTATTATGATCGGACAATCCCTCGAAAGAACCGGGTCGACCCGGTTCACTCTCTTCTTCATCGTCCTCAACCTTTCTATTTATAAGTACTTACCTTTTCTCTTCGCTTCACTTCCACAGTTCCACTGTGTGTTTGTTTTTCCTCATCCGGCTTGAAAAATTCAAGCTTGTTTTGTTGGGTCGATTTTGTTTCCGATTTTAACTCGAAATGTTCTTTGTCTGATCGATCTCGAATTTCAGTATATTGGTTAACGCAAGGTCGAATGAACATGCGAGCTTTCCTCCAAGAGGATGGAACTCGTACGATTCCTTTTGCTGGACTATCTCTGAAGCTGAGTTCTTGCAGAGCGCTGAAATCATTTCAAAGCGTCTTCTTCCTCATGGATATCAGGTAATTGCTGCTTAACAAACACCAATGGTTTTGTTCTTGTTGGAGTATAATAGACCTGTCACTGGACTTGTTACTGAGTTTCTTGTTCGATTGGAATGCGAAATTTTTGATCTTTTGTAATTTTCCTGTGTTGTGTGTGGATTTGGGATACAGTATGTTGTGGTGGATTACCTTTGGTATAGAAAGAAAGTTGAAGGTGCTTATGTGGACTCTCTTGGCTTTGATGTGATTGATGAATGGGGAAGGATGCATCCTGATCCAGCGAGATGGCCATCTTCTAAAGGCGGCAAAGGTTTCACTCAAGTCGCAGAGAAAGTTCATAGAATGGGTTTGAAGTTTGGAATTCATGTTATGGGAGGAATAAGCACACAGGCTTATAACGCTAATACTCTTGTCATGGATAGTGTTAAGGTATTTGATTTGACATCTCTTCGGTTTACAAAGTTTGTATGGAAGTAGCTGGTGATTGTTTACCCTTTTTAATGCTCAGGGAGGTGCTTATGAAGAATCTGGTAGACAATGGCGGACGAAGGATATTGGGATCAAAGAGAAGGCTTGTGTGTGGATGCCACATGGGTTCATGAGTGTGAATACCAAGCTAGGTGCAGGGAAAGCGTTCTTGAGATCACTTTATCGACAATATGCTGAATGGGGCGTCGATTTCAGTAAGAGAATCAACATCATTTGAATAACTTTCATGTCTGAATTCAATATATGAATATCTCAGTCTTGTCTCAATTTTCTTGGTCTTTAGTTAAACATGACTGCGTATTTGGCGATGACTTCAACATAGATGAGATAACATTTGTGTCAGAGGTAAATAGATAAAATCTTCTGGTTAGAGTCAAAGGTGCATAGAGAATGAGATTGAACTTGGTTTTTCTTTCGCAGGTTCTGAAGGAGCTTGATCGGCCTGTTTTGTACTCTATATCTCCAGGGACGAGTGTGACACCTACAATGGCTAAAGAAGTTAGTCAATTGGTTAACATGTACAGAATTACAGGTGATGATTGGGACACATGGAAAGACGTCGTGGCACATTTCGATATCTCGAGGTCAAGCTTCATGTTCATGACTTAGCTGAAAAGCCTTTTGACAGGTTTCTTAACATTTCTTTGATGTCATCATATCATTTGCTACTCTTCCAGGGATTTATCTGCTTCTAGTATGATCGGTGCACGAGGGTTACAAGGGAAATCATGGCCCGACCTAGATATGTTACCTCTTGGATGGCTTACTGATCAAGGTTTGGCTTAAAATATTGAGATATGAACTATACAGATGGTTTTAAATAACGTTTTTGTTGTCTTGATGTTTGGTAAAGGTTCGAACTTTGGACCTCATCGTGCGTGTAATCTTAATCTTCAAGAACAAAAGACACAGGTGTAGTTCTAGCGTCACTGATCATAGTTTATTAGTAACACTCTAAACCACATTTAGCATGTATCTTAGCCTCTTGTGGCTTATTATTTAGATGACATTGTGGTCTATAGCAAAGTCACCCCTCATGTTTGGAGGTGATGTGAGAAAGCTTGATGACACGACTTATAATCTGATCACAAATCCTACACTGCTGGAAATCAATTCCTATAGCTCTAACAACAAGGAGGTTCGTGGAATCATAACTTCAGTCTTCAAACTCACTTCTCTGTTTTGAAATTACAAACTTCTGTGATCAAACTCTTGCCTTTTTCCTGTTTTACAGTTCCCTTACATCACCGCGACAAGAGTATCTAGGAATAAGCACAAAATCCATCCTCATCATCCAACAGGCAACAAAGTCTCAACTAAACATGCTTTTGGTCTCACTAGCTGCAAAGAACCGAAAGCCAACACTTGGTCCATTGTAGACAAGAACCGTGGACAAATCTGTTGGAACCAATACTCTACTGAAAAACTAGACAAGCCCTTTTGCTTATACAACAGAAAAGCTCTTCTAGCTTCGTATGATTCCTTTTTCTTTTCTTTTTTGAACATTTTCGTCCACTCGCTTTACATTTCATAAACTGCCGTTAACCAGTGTTTATCTGCCGCATTTGGTGCAGCAATGAGGAGATTAAACACAACCGGCTTTATCAAGGTAAGCTTCATTTACAAACAACTGATAAAGCAGAGTCTTGTTTAGGAGCTTCCTCGAAGCAAAAGCTCACTTCGAAAGAGTATAGTCGAGGTGCGTTATCACCTTGCAAACTAGATGCAAACCAGGTACCACAAACGATTCCTGATCTCTCTCGCTATAAATAACGTTATTATGCCTATCTTTATTTTCATATAAGACAGTCTGTAATCATCAGATGTGGGAGCTCCACAGTAATGGAACACTAGAAAACAGCTATTCCGGTCTCTGCGCCGTCCTAAATCCAGTGAAAGGTAGTAACTTTCAGACCAACTAAAAACTATTCTCTCTTTCTTCAACATTCCTTGAGATTGTTACTCGTCTTCTGCAGCCGAAGCTAGCTCCAATGGTGTTCGTTCTTGGATTGCCACGGGAAGAAGAGGAGAAGTGTATGTCGCCTTTTTCAACTTAAATCCGGTGAAGACGACGATATCAGCCAAGATAACAGACATTGCCAAGGCTCTTCAGAACAAGAAGAATCTCGAGGGAGCTTCTTGTAAGAGCCACGAGCTATGGAGCGGCAAAGATTTCGGACCAACAAAAGATTCAGTATCGATCCAAGTCGAATCTCACGGTCCTGCTCTGTTCGTTCTCCATTGTAGCCGTGCATGACTATATCAGATCAACATGCTCTCTTCTTTTACCTTCTAGATATGATGTCCTTTCTCATCCTAGTGATGTTCCCATCTTTAGCCTAAGAAAAAAAAAAGGAGTTTATGTATAATCTATGCGTCAATAACACTGCTCACAATAAAAATTACTTAATTGAGTTTTTTTTTCCAAATGACATTTTTTCTTCTAAAATAACATTCTGTTTCACTCTAATCACAGAGTCTTTTTAATGAAATAGCATAGTGAATTCTTAGAAGATTGCAACTCAATTAATTATTTTTGGGAAATACAAAACATATCATAGACGTAAGTCTAATTAACTACACTACCTAATTATTTTTGGCCCTAATAACTATGATCATTAGAATAGATAAAAAGTTGGTTAACATGAGATGATACATTTTTGACCGTTCATTTCGTTGAAGTCAACCGTCACTTGCTTTAAACTTAGCGTGACCACAACGCTCGAGCCGTAAACTTCCTTCAAGCTCTCGTCACTGAGTGGTACGTCTAGCACACGCGCTTTTTTTACGCGTGAGGCTCGATTTTCCGTCCATCTCTCCTTCGTCCAGAAGCATGCAAAAACATCTTCAAAGGAATAAATCCCAATTTATTTTATGATTTTTCCCCAGAAAAGTTTTCATCTTCACGCAAAAGGAATAATCTTCCGACGGTTTCCTCTGTGGATTAAGCTTTCTTCGGAACCCTAAGATCCTTTAATTTATTATATTTTAATTTCCGGTTTTGAATTTTGCTGTATCCTTCGCGATACAGATCTCTCTGTTTCACACAAGCAACTTCCTCTTTAGATCTGAGAAAAAATTTGGAGATTCTGATTCCAACTGGATGTCGAAACCCTGGGGTGGAATTGGGATTGGGGCGTGGGCGGACGAAGCGGAGCGCGCCGATGAAGAGCAGGCGGCGGAAGCTAAGGCGACTGCGGCGGATGTGCAGAGTTTTCCTAGCCTGAAGGAGGCTGCGAGCAATGCAAAGTCTAAGAAGAAGAAGAAGATGACTCTGTCTGAGTTCGCCTCTGGTGCTTACACAGCGCCCGGAGGTAGAAACTCCGTCGGACTGACGCAGCAAGAGATTCTCCAGCTACCGACTGGTCCTAGGCAACGCTCGGAGGACGAAATGCAACCTGGACGTTTGGGCGGTGGATTCTCTTCTTACGGAGGCCGTTCTGGTGGACCTCCTGGCCGAATGGGGAGAGATCGTGATGATTCCGATGGGTCGTGGGGTGGTGGAGGTCGGAGACCATACGGCGGAGGATATGATGATGACAGGAGAGGACCTTCGTCTAGGGTTTCGGATTTTCCTCAATCTTCGAGAGCTGATGAGGTTGATGATTGGGGGAAAGCAAAAAAACCGCTTCCGTCTTTTGATCAAGGACGGCAGAGTCGTTATGGTGGTGGCCTCGGAGGCGGTGGCAGTTTTAACGGCGGTGGTGGAGGAGGTGGTGGCAGTTTTGGCGGTGGAGGTGGTGGTGGCTTCTCCAAAGCTGACGAAACCGATGACTGGGGTGCAGGAAAAAAGCAAGCCCCGGTTCGGTCATCTACGTTTGGGTCCAGCTTCGGTGATTCAGGACGTGATTCTGACCGTTGGTCTAGAGGAGTAGCCGCAGGTGGTGTTCAGGAGGAACGTCGTCGCTTGGTTTTGGAACCACGAAAAGCTGACTCAGGAGCGAGTGAAACTCCACCAGCCTCTGCGAAGACTAGCAAGCCGAACCCGTTTGGGGCAGCTAGACCAAGGGAGGATGTTTTGGCGGAGAAAGGTTTGGACTGGAAGAAGCTTGATTCGGAGATTGAGGCTAAGAAAGGAAGTTCTCAGGCGAGCAGACCGACGAGTGCACAATCGAGCAGACCTTCTAGTGCTCAGTCTAACAGGTCTGAGAGTTCAGGATTGAATAATGTGGTGAAACCGAGGCCAAAGGTGAATCCTTTTGGCGATGCGAAGCCACGAGAAGTGTTGCTGGAGGAACAAGGGAAGGATTGGCGCAAGATGGATATGGAACTCGAGCATCGCCGAGTTGACAGGTCTCTGTTCATCTGGATTTATTTAAGTTTCACTCAGGGTTGTGAATCTGTTTCGTTTCTATGTTGCTGCAGTTATCTGAATATTGATTGTCTTTTCATTTTGTTGCATGGTAATTTTCTGCTTGACCAAAGTTTAAATGACAAAGTTAATTATTTTGGAGTAATACATAACTGCTTAGTGTATTATGGCATAAGTTAATCTTATAATGCAGGGAACTGAGAACCTAAGATAAGTTGCCGTTTCTGCTTTAGGTTTCAGATCTTCAGTGGCTGTTACTTGGAGGGTTTGTGTGTACTTTAGTTATAAAGTCTCCACGGTTTTGTTTTGGTAACATGTAACTAGGCATCTATGAGTTCCAGATCTCGCTTAATGATGTGAACTTCGGTGTTCTCTCAATGGAGCTCTTTTAACATGGAGGATTCATTTTTATATGTCATTACAATTCAGCTTCATTGTGCATTGATTGAGTTCCAAAGCCTGTTAGATAAATTCTGCTTATTTCTCTTAGGTATTATCTGAGCTGGAATTTTCCTTCAGTTTACGCATGTTATTGTCTCCTCCTAAATGAAAGTCTTATGAGATGCTTCATGTGTGATCCTTGTGTTATCGAACTTTGTTATGCTTTATTTTTTTTAGCTTTATGACAATTGGCTATTGATCTCTGTCTTGTGAAAACCAACTTTTTCCAGGCCTGAAACAGAAGAAGAGAAGATGTTAAAGGAAGAGATTGAAGAATTAAGGAAAAAACTCGAGAAGGAATCCATTGCTCCTGAGATCAAGCAATCTGATCAAGAACCCGGCAGTAATAATAATCACCATGATTTACCAGAAACTATACGTGGGAAAGAGAAAGATTTGGAAATATTAACCCGCGAGTTGGACGACAAAGTCAGGTTCAGGCAGAAACCAGTTGAGAGGCCCGGGTCTGGTGCAGGCAGAGCCGGTTCATACTCAGAAAGAACACATTCCCGGTCTGGATCAATCGACGAAGCCAGGAGTTTTGAATCCACAGAGAGACCTAGATCTCGTGGCGCAGTTGATGCCTGGGTTAGACCCGTCGATGATCAGCGAAGGAACTTCCAAGGAAGCAAAGAGCGTGGATTCTTCAGCAACAGGTTAGTTCATTACAATCGAGATCTCATTTGGTACAAATATGTTTGCATTTAGGCGCGCATTGTCTTTAGTTAACCAACATTAGTTTCTGAAGTCTCGGGTTCTGTCTGACAGGTCGTCTTCAAGGGACGGATGGTAAGAAGTGAATGAAGACCAGCCAAATGTGTGATGTTTAACTAGTACTACTACTACACAATTCCCAGATTTTGAAGAAGACTTAGAGGAGCGTTAATTTGTAGTGTAATAAAAATTTATCATCTCCTTGAAAAAAAACCCTAATCTTTGTTCTTTTTTGTTGGTCCATTGTCGGAATCGGAGCCTCGTTTTGTTTTGGTCTTCTGCTCAGCGAAGGCGTGTGTCACAAGAGAATGTGTCTCTTCTGTTCTATTTTAAATACTTTCTCGAATACTGATTGTTATATTTTTTGTAGTTTAAAGCTTGTTTCTCATCTCTTTCGTTATATACTTTAATGTCTTTTGCTTTTTGTGAACACATTTGTTTGCCAGTAACCTCAAAAGTTTATTAGCATTGGAAAATGGAAATGCATCTTCACTACAAAGAAAGTCAAAACGCCAGCGTTCAGCACAAACCAAAAGATTATAACAGAAAGAACACAAGACTCAATGCTTACACATACTTCCCTCTATACTTAGGTTTTGGATCTTTAAAGGTTTTGGTATCAGTATGAATCTGGGAATCATCAGAAGGTTTGAACACAGAGGAATGAATATTACCTTCCTCTAACCACTTAAGATGATTCTCTCTAAACTCTAAATGCATTAAACGAGCAGCTTCTTCAATCTCTTCACTATAAGGCTCTACTTTCACCATTGTTAGCAAAACCCGACTGTATCTCGAGCTCAAGATCTGTTCGGAGACCGCAACGAGCTTGAAACACGGGTGTTCTGGGAACTTAACTTCCCTGCCTTTTTCATCTCTCAAAACCGGGAAGAAAAAGACCAGCCTGCCTTTCATCACCAGCATTCTTGCAGCAAGGTGAAGAAGATCATGGACACACTCCACTAGACTATATGCACCGGTGGATGGAATGTGATCTGTTCTTTTGTCATCAGGAACAGTGTAAGGATCCACTGTCCCTCTAAGGATTTTCCTGCCACCGGATTTGCGTCCACAAGCTCGAACCCCGTAAGGTGGATCACATATAATCGCATCAAAGATCTGGACCAGACAATACAGGAGACATGAACTGCTGATCTTGACTCAAAATCTTAAAGATAGTAATGAAAGAAATGAGAGAGTATATTACCTCCTTTAGCCCGGAACGCCAAGGAGGGAGATTATTATCCATTCTAAGTAAAGCAACTGGCATAGGTAATCCATACTGCAGAAGCGATAACAGATTTAAGAATCCAATATATCAAAATGAAAGAACGAAGCATAACAAGAGAGGTTACACAGCACAAACCTGCTTGAAATTGCTCCAAACATTACAGTCCGGACCACGCCCATCACGCACTACTCTGATATCGATATCTGCACCCTAATACAACAACCCTTATGTCAGTTTGAGATTCAGAAGCCGCAAAAAGGTACAAAAGGGTATCAAGAAGCTGAGGGAGGTTACAAACCATCGTCATTGCACCAAAACGTGCAGCAGAAACAAGAATGCTCCCTGTACCGACGAAAGGGTCATACACAAGTTTTCCTGATGTAGCTTTAGCTTGATTAGCCATTAAGAAGGCCATCTCAGCATCCATAGCAGTCGGGCCAAGGTAAGTGCGAGATTTCAACTGAAAAGTCGGTAATAGTTTCCTATCAGCAAAACCAACCTCCCTCCCAAAAAAGATTCTTCTCTGGACAATAGGTGGAAGTCCATTGTTCTCTTCAGATTCATCCATTTCCATGAGGAAAAAGTTGTGATCTGGGTTTTTCAAGTTAACCTTTCCCTGCAATGAATTGATACACCAAATGTTCATACAAAGGAATAGACCCCAAATGAGACTGAAACAAGAAAGTTTCCTTCCATAAAAGTGAATCATACCTCGAATGGGATATAAGTAAGTGAATGAATTCGATCCTTCTGCTCATCGAAAGTCAGAGCCTTTCCAAAAGTTTCGACAGAGATCCTAAAGGTGGAATCAGAAGTGAGAAACGGGAGCTTGCGAGAATCAGGGAAGCTACTAATGGACTCTTTAAGCTCTTCATAGCAAGTTCCTTCACCCCAAAGCTCATACATTCCTTTCACCAAAATGCCTACACGAACACCAACTCTTTTTTAGCTTTTGAGAAACACAAATCAAAATGACGAAAGATAAGAAAAGTTCATACTTCGCTTAGCGATGTTCTGCGCGATTTCTTCGGAGGAAAGCTGAACGAAGTGGAATGGAGTATCGTTATGGTGATGTTCAGGAAGCCGCCATTGGAGAGACTCATTCTCTGCAATCTCCTCTCCGAAGAGTTCAGCCAAAGCCTCCACCTCTGGCTTTCTGAAGTCTAAGAGCCTGTGATAGAAAACACACAGAAACCACATCTCTTCTTTTCCCCTCCAAATCCAAAACCCTAATTCGTGAAGAGAACCTGAGAAGAAGACGAAAACGGAGAACGCCGTCGACGGCGGCGAAAACCTCTCTTAAAACCTCTTTAAAGGCCCATTAAAGCCCATTAGTTCCAGGCCAAGTTTTTTTCAAACGGCCCAAACTTTGTAAACTGATGCGAAATGACGGAATTACCCCCGCGAGCCAGCGAATACGATAGGACTTTTGCGTCGTTTGCTTCATATGTATGTGTGTGTGTTTGCCAAAGTTTTGTCTGCTACTTTCTCCTCTTTTCTGAAATTAGGGTTACGTAGCAAAACGCGATCAGATCTCATCTTCTCAGCTCGCTTTGGTATGATTTCTCGTTTCCCTTACTTTGTTTAAACTGAAATATTGATTTGTATGTCTTTATCATCTTCGACTACCGATTGTGATTCGAGTTTTCTAGGTTAAACCCAAGCGTCGCGCAATTACAATTCCTAAATATGCTGTTTGCTAATAGATTTCAATTGAAATTAGCTTCGTAAGCTCGTAACAGTGTGTATGATCCTGATGTTTTGCTATTATGGTAGAGAACAAGATCAGATTTGGTTCGCGAATCATTGTCTTCTCGCTGTGTTTTACTTGAGGATCTGCTGTCCTAAGTTTCTTACTTTAGCGAACTTACGATGCCGCTTACTGGATCTTCTGGGAGTCGTATTTATATTCTTCAAACGAAAATTTGGCAGTTTGTTGTAGAAGATGTCAGAAGAGGTGGAGTACCGCTGCTTCATTGGTGGCCTTGCGTGGTCAACGTCTGATCGTGGACTCAGAGATGCCTTTGAGAAGTACGGTCACCTCCTTGAGGCCAAGGTATATATAACTTTTCATCTCTCTTGTTTTAGTGGCTATCTGCTTGAGATGTTGATTGAGCTTTTATCTCATTACCGTAACTCTCATTGCGTACAGGTGGTTCTTGACAAGTTTTCTGGACGTTCCCGTGGCTTTGGGTTCATCACTTTTGATGAGAAGAAAGCTATGGATGAAGCAATTGCAGCAATGCATGGAATGGATTTAGATGGGCGAACGATAACTGTTGATAAAGCTCAGCCACATCAGGGTGGGTCAGGGAGAGATCATGATGGCGACCGCAGTCGGGACCGTGATCGTAGCCGTCCTTCTGGTGGTGGACGAGGTTCAGGTGGAGATTGCTTTAAATGTGGCAAGCCTGGACATTTTGCAAGGGAGTGTCCGGATGAATCCGGTAGAGGTGGTGGGGGAAGGTACAGCTCGAGGGATGATAGGTACAGTGGAAAAGACGATAGGTACAGTGCAAAGGACGATAGGTACAGCTCAAAGGACGATAGGTACAGTGGAAAGGATGACAGGTATGGTGCAAAGGAAGATAGGTATGGTAGGGATGGTGGCAGGGACGGTGGCAGAGACGGTGGTAGGGAAGGTGGAGGTAGTCGCTATGGACCTGATCGTGGTGGCGAGCGCTCTGGAGGACGTAGCCGGGACGGTGGCAGCCGTGGAGGTCCAGGAGGGGAGAGGCACAGTCGTGCTCCATACGATCGCCCCAGAGCTTGAGGCTTTCACTAGAATTCTAATCCAAAGGGTATGTATGCCTTAAGGTTATTCAACTTTTTTCTGTCATATCTCTGCAAAGTTATTTATGTGCTGGTAATGCTATAGACTTAAAGTCGAATATTCTTCACGTCTTATTATGCAGTCAAAAGAAGTGGAAGGTTTCTGGTCTCGGCTCTCTTATCAAGTGCGAAGTTAAAGATACGCCGGGTGGTCTGTTATCTTCAATGTATTTGTTGGATAGCTCGAGAAAGAAGATGTGTCTCTGTCTTTTGGCCCTTAAACTCAAGAGTGGACTATGTTCTTAAAGTGCTCTCCTTTTGATATGTTGATCCGTATGGAAACCTTGTGCTTGGTTGGTTTGAGACAATTTGAGATGTGCTACTTTATGCTTATCGTAATGAATGCGTACGACAAATTTGCGAAAAGCCTCAGGTATGTGATTGATCTCTACGGAATATCCAGGGTCGACATTTGGTAAAATTCAAATGTTGCTATGTTTGGGGATTATACCGTTTATTGATTCTGGTAAATGATGCAGGATCATCTGTGATACTTGGGTTTAAGCTGAGAAATAACGACCCGGTCTATAAAACTTGTGATGGAATTGGGAAATATACGTTGCTGATACTTGGCTAGTGGAACTCAAACACATCCCTTCATGAGCAACGAATTTGTCTCTCGTTTTTCAGGGGAAAAAAAAAAGAATGATCCTTGTGCAAATTATAGATAGTCTCATGGTTCAAGTCAAATCCAATATTCTCTCGTCTGAGTTCTGACTGAAGTTCCTGTAGCCATGGTCGTTGGTTGCTCCGTCTAGTACATCTCTCTCTACTTCTCTTCGTGCCTCTGCATCTGCTCCGTTGCTCGTGGCCAATTCTTTATTCTTTACATTTGGCACATAATTTTCATGTCTATAGTCAATAGTTGCTCTAATTCCACTTTCGTAATTTGTATGCATACATGTGATTCAATCATTTTAGCATAATCAAAGACTCAATCGCTCACATGAGTTCTGCCGGGATTAGTGTAAACACTGACTTTATTGTTTTGTATCCAAAGAATAGTATATTTATAATATCGACAAAACGAATCGAGAGCTTTAACCGGAAGTAGCGAGAAGAAACAAAAATAGAAAAATGCAGACTCGACTGTTCTTGATAACGTTTGTCTTATCAGCATCATTTCTCGTACCTCCTCGACTTTGCTCTCCGACTTGTAGTTTCCCGGCAATCTTCAACTTCGGCGATTCTAATTCCGACACAGGCGGCCTCTCCGCCGCCTTCGGACAAGCCCCTTACCCAAATGGCCAGACCTTCTTCCACTCCCCTGCCGGTCGTTTCTCCGATGGTCGACTCATCGTTGACTTCATGGGTGCTTAGTTGCTTGCACTTTCTTAAATTCGATAACAAAGCTCGAACCTTTGGTGAATTTTCTCACGACCCATTTTGATTCTTTTCTTTTTTTTTGAAATCAGCCGAGGAATTAAGGTTACCATACCTAAATGCTTTCTTAGACTCCATCGGTTCAAACTTCAGCCACGGTGCGAACTTCGCCACCGCCGGATCCACCGTCCGGCCACCGAACACCACCATTTCTCAGAGCGGTGCGAGTCCAATCTCTCTCGACGTCCAATTGGTTCAGTTCTCCGATTTCCTCACACGATCACAACTCATCCGCAATCGAGGTACTCAAAAAGCTTCAACCTTTTGATCCTAAATCATACAATAACTTGTAATGTGAGCTTTGATTGTAATCCGATTTTGCATATCGAAATTGAAAAATAGGAGGAGTGTTTGAGCAACTACTTCCGAAGAAAGAGTATTTCTCTCAAGCATTGTATACATTCGACATTGGTCAAAACGATCTCACTACTGGATTAAAACTCAACATGACAACGGATCAGATCAAGGCTTACATTCCAGATGTTCTCGACCAATTCTCCAATGCAATTCGTGTAAGGGAAAGAAATAGTCTTTATTCACTAGGTACATAGCTCTGTTTTGACTGAATAACCGTCTTTTAACTTGTGTAGAAGGTGTATAAGAATGGAGGAAGAAGGTTTTGGATACACAACACAGCTCCGATTGGCTGTTTACCTTATGTTCTAGACCGGTTTCCAGTACCGGCCTCTCAGATCGACAGTCACGGTTGTGCCATTCCGCGTAATGAGATCGCTCGGTACTTCAATACTGAACTCAAGAGAAGAGTGATTGGGTTAAGAAAGGAGCTTTCGAAAGCTTCACTCACTTATGTTGATGTCTACTCTGTCAAGCTTGCTCTGATCACTCAAGCCAAGAAACTCGGTACGTGTAAACCGTTTGTACCAAAACCATAGGTGACTGACTAACTGACTGACTCAGGCTCGGTTTAGACTGGTTCTAATGGTTTATTTCTTATGTTAGGTTTCAAGTATCCTCTGGTGGCTTGTTGTGGACATGGTGGGAAGTACAATTTCAACAAGCTAATCAAATGTGGAGCTAAATATATGGTGAAAGGGAAAGAGACTGTGCTTGCTAAGTCTTGTAACGACGTGTCGTCTAGAGTTAGCTGGGACGGCGTGCATTTCACTGAAACGGCGAACCGTTGGATCTTTCAGCAGATAAACGGTGGAGCGTTTTCGGATCCTCCTCTTCCTCTTAAATCAGCCTGCACCAGATAGATGATATAAAATCATATGACCCAAAGTGCCCTTTGACAATGAAATTTGCCTGCACCATCTCCTAAACTAGCTCATGAAAATGAAATCGCAACTATGTATCATATTTTAATTGAATTTCAATATTTTTATACCAATGAAGTGGAAGTTTTGGTAAAATGTGTTGTGTGTAAAATACATCGAGTTAGATAAAGATATCACAACTTCATATCGTTAAGAGTTTTTACCTTATCTTTTACCATATGCAACTGCTGTTTTGTCTTTTTACCATTTTCTAAATTAAAAACATCCATAAAAACTGCTCACCACTATCTCAAGAGTATGGTTACAACTTACAAATAGCACTTATATTCCCTATACTTGCATCAACGACATATGCTTATAGTCGTCTCCACTTCACCTAAGACTCCGACTCCTCGTATATTCAAAAAAGGGCAAGAAATGTCATTCAAGAAAGTGAAATTTTTCATTCCACTTAGCACATGAAACACGAGTGAGTCATGACCCAGGAATCTCAAAGGATCCACTCACGAATGTCCACGTGGACATAAATTAAGCCCGTTGACTACACCATGTTCCAGTCTGGCTGCTTCGTGAGAGTCACCCTCCTTCCACGAGCGTCTTAAAAGTCAACTCCTTCTCACACGCAATCCCGTGTTTCGCGTTACACCTGATTGCAACTTCTTCTCCATTTTCATTTTCACATTTTTTAAGTCGTTTTTTTATTAAACCCGCGCAAGAACTAACAGGTTCATTTTTCATTATAGCTTTTAGACAAGTTCATCGATCTTCTTGTTTTGGAAGACTACGAAGACTTTTTTAAGATATTTTTTTTCTTTTAATCCTCTCCAGGTACACGTTTTTTTCTCTTAATTATATTAAAACGGTTTGTCTTTTCTCTTGATCTTTCTCTCTGTTGCTTGGAAAAGTCTTTTTTACTTGTTGATCGAAATTTAATGTTCGTTTCAAAGAGTTAACGTGTCTTTCTGTTTTTTCTTGTATCGTGTTAACTCTTTCTTATGTCTGAATCTAGAAACTATCGTCTCTTTCAGTTTCGACTCCTCGTCTAATTTCCCAAACAAAGCTCATAACTTGTGAATTTGTCCTTTGTTTGAATTACCTTGTTGATTACGGGTACGTAATTTGATATGATTGAAAGCTCAGAATGATTATTTTAATTATATGATCTCATCTTTTTTTGGTTAATCGTTCTTGACGAGTATTCAATTTTAATAACTTTTTCTTGAATTCGGTTCTTGCTTAATGTCCAAGATTTTCATGTTTTCTGGTGACTCTGTTTATGCAAAAGTCAGTTGTTTTTTTTCTGCTAATTAAGAAGCTGGATTTTCTCAGTTTTGATCATATGATCTGAATCTAAAGATAAGCTTCATTTTATTTACTTGATCTCATCTTCTTTTACATGATACAGATAGTAAAGTCTCGGAGACTGAAGCCTCCATTGAATGAAATTGTTTCTCGTCAACTTAACCAACTTCAGGACATGGCAAACCGAACAGACAACTCCATTCGCTGGTTTGTGACTTCAAAGATTTGAATCTTTTGAGTTCATTTTGGAAGAAGAGATATGATTAATAATTCATATTTTTTTTTTTTTTTTGCAGTTCAATTAGTAAAAAAACAAGGGATGGCATAATGTTCATAATAGCGACTTTCGCAGGAATAGTTATCGGATTTTTATTAGGAATATCATTCCCTGCTATGTCCCTAACTAAAGTAAGATTTTTAATTTTGCTTTCTTTCAGGAATTAGTGTTTTGGTCTGATTTGCAAAGATGACTTCATGATATTTTTGTACTGAATTTTTCTTGCAGGTGATTTTTCCCTCAAACATACTTCCTTCTGTTAATACTGTATATGTAGAACATGAGAAACGGGAAATATCATCTACAAGGAGTCCATCAAAAGGGCCTAGTACAAGTGATGCAGCATTTCATAAAGTGTGTTCTGTTTTTATTCATTTATACATGATTTTGATTCTTGGGTTTTGAGTGTTTTGTGGATTAGTTTCAATATCTGTTGGGTTTTGCAGATTTGGGTTCCATCAAATCCTCGAGGTGCAGAGATGTTGCCTCCAAGTATTGTTGCAGCTGAATCAGATCTCTACTTAAGAAGATTGTGGGGATTGCCTAAAGATGTATAGTGCTATATAACATTCTGGTCTTGTAATGATCTTTAGACATCTATGAATCTTTGACTTATATGAACCATGTGTTTTTTTTTATTTGTTGGTTTATTTAGGATTTACCGGTGGTGAAGCCTAAGTATCTTGTTGCTTTTACCGTTGCTTATGAACAGAGAAAAAACATCGATGCTTGCATCAAGAAAGTATGTCTAGCTCTCTTTTGCTCTCTTCTCTTTTTCTTCTAATTTATCGCCAGAAGAAGAAGAAGCTAAGTTCTTATGACTCTCTCAACAGTTCTCAGATAACTTCACCATTGTTCTTTTTCATTACGATGGAAGAACCTCGGAATACGATGAATTCGAATGGTCTAAACGGGCCATACACGTGAGTGTACCTAAGCAAACCAAGTGGTAACAAAACACTTACCTCTTTTCTATCTTTCTACATTTTCATTGATCCTCACATCTTTGTAAACATCTCTCTGGGCATATGTTACCATTGAAGGTGGTACGCTAAAAGGTTTCTGCACCCTGACATTATAGCACCGTATGAATATGTATTCATTTGGGATGAAGATCTTGGCGTTAAGAACTTTGATGCAGAAGAGTGAGTCTCTCTGTTTTTTTGTTATTATCTCCAAGAACTTTAATCAGAAAATTTTGAGAAATATCGATCATCTTGCAGGTACATCAAGCTTGTAAAGAAGCATGGTCTAGAAATATCGCAACCTGCTGTGGAATCAAGAAAATCGATCACATGGCGGATCACAAAGAGAATACCAGGAGTCGAAGTTCACAAGTAAAAAAATTAATACCTAAAAAAATATGCAAATTCCTAAATAAAGTAACTAAAGCAAAGTTTGTGTTCTTGACAAATTATTTCACCAGAGAAGTTGAAGAAGGTAAACCAGGCCACTGCAAGGACCCTCACTTACCTCCATGTGCAGGGTATGGATCACATTTCTTGCATAGTAAAATTTTCTCTTAACTTTCTTGATCTCATGGTTTACTACGATGTTTCTTGTTAGGTTTATAGAGATTATGGCTCCGGTTTTCTCAAGAGATGCGTGGCGCTGCGTGTGGCATATGATTCAGAACGACTTGGTTCACGGTTGGGGTCTTGACTTTGCGCTAAGGAAATGTGTCGAGGTTAAGACACAAATATTAACTTATTCACAAATGCATGCGCATACATATATATATTCTTTCACAAAACACTTGGAAACTAAGAAAAAAACATTTTCTTGATACGATAAAACAGCCTGCGCATGAGAAGATTGGTGTTGTGGATTCTCAATGGATCATTCATCAAAAGATTCCTTCTTTAGGAGCCCAGGTAAATAAATTATCAAAATATTGTACCCTTTTATACTCTACTACATTAGTTTCGTTGTTCATAGTTGTAACCATGAGATAATCTGTTAATGAATTGACCAGGGAACCTCGCAAGATGGGAAATCCGCTTTCCAAGGGGTAAGAACTCAAAACTCGCAACTATTTTCTTGCAGTTAATCTACGTTCTTGATTTTTCGGGTTTTAGACAAAGTTTATTGATAATGACTGATATGTTTTGGTCAGGTAAGGGAGAGATGTAAAAGGGAATGGACAATATTTGAGAAACGAATGGCTCGATCAGAGCAGAAGTATCTGAAAGAAATTGCACCGGCGTCTTCAAACTCTACACTTACCCTAAACCAACAACAGAGTAGGAACTGAATAATAAAAAAGAAGTTTTAGTGTTCAGATAGCATTTCCAGAAAGAAGAAAAAGTAGAATGTTGATATGGTGAGACAGTGAGTATGATTATAAATGAGCACATATCCAAACACACACACACACACACACACACACACAATATACAGATTTTTAAGAAAGAACTACAAACATAGATTTTGTTTTTTTAACAATAGTGAAATAAAGTTCTTTACAAACATTTAATTACATACTTTAAATTTCTTGATACAAAATTATTTACATATCTGTGTTAACTTCGGATTGTGGCAAACAGATTATTTATTGCTACTTTTGCAACATGATTTTTATATCGATAGCATTTTATACTGTTTAGACGTCAAAGATACTGCTGCAAGAGTATAACTTCCCGAGTTAGTTGATCAAAATTAATATCAAGAAAAGATGTTACCCACTTCTCAATTTTGATCGAGTTTACCTTTTGCTCTTATAAATCGAGGGTACAATAATCATTTTAACAACATTGTTTAGGTTTTTCTTGGCCTCCTCTTCAGTTGCCACCGATCAGATTAGTGTTTTGCTCGTTCGTTGCTATCTTTTTTTGGAATTCGCATGTTGCTTCCTGCCTCCATCCTCTCTAATATCCTATTCACTATTCTTATGTTTCAATGCAGTCAAAACTGTAAGTTTGTTGTAACCTTATATTTGTTGTTAAGGTTATCACAGATTCATTGCATTTCAATCTGAGGTTCTCGAAACAAAACATAAGGATGTTTTTACAGAGAACAAATGGGTCCGACCAATTATGAGACGTGGCCCTAGTAATAATTTCTTCTCAAATAGTTTGGGCCGGCTCTCAATTTAGGGTTTACTTAATTATGGCCCATTTAGACGTTCACACTTGACCTATGTTCATGTGCTTGTAATAATAGTTTGGGAGACTGATATTTTCTTTTAAGACAGTGGGAAAGATTCTGAATCTTAAACTCATAATTTGTTTTATATATGAAGTCAGTTTTTAAAATTCCTAATTAATTCAAAGCATAGGAGAACTTACCCATTTGCATTACTATTAGACTACTAATACTTTGATTCAGAAGATTAATAATCTTAGGCTACTATTAGGCTATATACAGTATTATTAAAATGTTATATGTGGTATAAAAAATTCGTTTCAGTTTTAAGAACTTATTGAAGATTCAGAACTTCTGTGAGGTATTGTCTCAAAAAAATTATTGAAATGGTCGACAATGACTTAGATTTTTAGGTCGTCCTTCCAATAAATACTAAAATGTATGGTTATGAAGCATCCTATATTCATCCTTAGTTCAATTAATATTGTGATTCTCAATTTTTTTTTCCCTAGTAAAAGATGATTCTTATTCAAAAATTTTGGAGTGTTACACATGAACCCAGCGAACTAATAAAAATCCTCGAAATATAAAAGCCACACAACCATATTAGAATTACGCATGTCATACAAATGATGACCAATAGCGATAAAAATCAATCACACCCACACAAAACAACTACAAGTCTAAATGAAATTAAAATATCTAACATAGGAGAAGCTTTGTAAACGAATATTTTGGTGTAGTTTAAACAATAAATTTACCTAGATTTTTTTTTTAAAAGTACATCTAAAATGTCTTCCTCTCTTCTTCGAAAAAAATTGATGAACTTCTCTGAGAATGAAGTGTGTATACAATCATTATGAAAGAAATAAAACTAGGAGACAAAGTGGGACTTATGTAAGCGTACGTTGAGTGGATTAAATGAAAAAAAAAAAGATTTTTTATAAATATGAATTGTTGCTTTCATTGTTCCCTTAACCAACTCATCCATTTAACCTAAGTTTTACTGTTTTTAAGTCAAAATAAAATTTTATTTTATAATATGTTTTTGAAAAGTATGTTTCTATCACCGTTTTGTGGTCAATAGGTTTCTTATCACCTTTATTTTAAAGATCAATAACAAATCCCGGCTAAAAAGAAAATAAATGATGTGAAATGAAAAGAGACAATATGTACGTAAACGATAGAGAAAATTGGGTCCAAATTAATTGCAGCAAAGACAAAGTGTGTTTTGTGGTGGTGGTGGCACGGTCCCAGTAGGAATATGATCCCTCTCTTGTAGACACACCTTAGACAAAAAAACCATTATGGTAATTTTATCTTCATTTGTCAATAAGACCAAACACAAATCTTGTTTCTTACTTGTCCCGCATTACCTTTTCATGGCTTTGACTAAAGATAATCGAAACCCTAATTTTGGTGACAAATGAACGCCATTTTTCAACTATTTGTTGCATGTAGTTGCATACGTACAGCAAGTCAGCAACTGCAGACGTATTCAAAGATAGATGATCTGATATATATCACTACTTGTTAATTAGTTGTTTCTCGTAAAGGTATTAATCTTTATTATTCTATATAATATATATGATTTAGCTACATGAGTTCTAGACCAACATAATTAATCATTGGATTGTTAGAATCAAAAATTGATTTACTCAGTCGGAGACTCTAGCTTGTACACAGATGGACCGGTTAAAAGAAATATGTTGTTTCTTCTTTACAAGTTTTGTTAAATTTTAGACGGTTATATAAAATCTATAATCAAAATTTGTTTAGCCAGATAGGATCAAAGTTTATACGTGTCTTTTCTGTAAAATTAGACCCCATCTTATTTTGTATATAAAATCTCTAACACATCTTATCGAAACGAAAATACTTTGAACCATTCATTTCAAAGTGACAAACCGCACCATAAGAAGTGAACCCTAATTAAACGTAGAGATGAGAGCAATATCACTTTCTTCCAATGGGGCACATTTTAACCTAGCAGTCCAATTTATTCAGTAACAAAGTTTATGCTTAAAAAATGGGCACATAGTAAGCTAACAACCACGTACGTTCATTCATAATATGACATGTTGATGTTGCAAAACTCTTGGAGAAAATTACTGCCACTATAGACTTGACTCTTAAGATAAGACAATTAATCAGAGCGAACTGACAAAAGTAGAATCCTAAGGTGGTTGATTACAACTGTGAGGAGCCAAGCACATTTTTCAACAGCTCTCTCGAACGCTAAAGTAGGCCTATTTGAGGGCGACTTATACCTGGCGGGTTTATCAACTATCTTAAGTTTATTTTATAACAAAAATCCATAATTTTCTTCATTTCAAACCAAAGCCCACCAACAAAACATTCATAATATTTGGTATTACATGTTAATTCAATATAATTAGCTTTGGGTTTACCAGTTTCCGCTGATCATACCACTTTTGTATATTCTTCATCATTCCAATCCTGTTTTATTAAAGCAATCTCATCTCTAACTTTCCTTATATAAAGTAATACTTAACAAAATAGTAATAATTATACTTGAAGTACAAAAAATACTTGAAACAGTGTTTGAAATCTTCTTTATTTGAGTAAGAAAATGAGATAAAATAAAAAGAATGAATTAAAACAAGCGGCGTCGAATTTGCAATGATAGAAAAACGATGGACAATCACATGGCGCTTTGCCTTTTGTAGTCACGAAAATACAATCTATTGAGATTTTTAAACAATTATTAGTATTATCTCATTAATTGTCAGATAGAAAAATCCAAGATTGAAAAAGTAGTCGAATTTTTCAAATAATTTGATCTTGTTAACCCAACACCTGTCTAATTCCGTGAAACAAATTAACGCACTTAAATTTAGCTGTCCTATTACTTCATTTCATCTTCCCCTATAATACATGCATATTGTTTTAGTATCAAATACTATCTTTTATAGAATTCACACATTTATATGATTATTCCAAATGATAAAACGGAAATCATGTGTTTACATCCGTAAATATCTTATTACAAAACGGAAGTTGTTCCATCATTCTATGAATATGTAAAAGTTATCTACACACCACATGTCATGCTTTGACATCCAACACAAAGTGTAAAGGGCTTATTATACTTCGATTAAATAACAAATCATGTATACTTTTCAATCTTTACATCATATGAGGAACAATCATCATCTTCAAAATTATTAATATTCGTACGAATGCCTGACTACGAAAAAGAGAGTAATAATATATAAAAAGAAAAGAAATGTGTTTTTATTTGATGGGGTCTCCAATACATGCATAACCTATAAGATCCATGATAGATAACACATTAGATCGTAAAGAGAGAGATACATAACCTATTAGATCCATGATATTAGTCGGAAAAACAAATATTTCATGATATCGAAAGGAAAAAAGTTAAAGGGAATCATACTAAATGCTGAGTTTTGGACAGTAAAGGAATGGTTGGCAAAAAGAATAGATAGTAAAATGATGAAATAATGAAAGAAGGTGTCACTTTCAATTTTTAAAAAATTTTCTTTTTTAATTTAAGTTCTAAAAGCACCATATTTTTAGTTTAAATATAATTATACCGTTTCTATAAATGATGACAAAAGTCTGGGTTTTCACTTTCAAATCTCATCAGAATGTTTGGTCTTTACCAATTACTAACTACACAATCAAAAACTAATTTATAAATGGTAAATGAAGAAGCCATATCTTGTCAGCTACATGTATACACTTATTCTAATGTCTATCTTGAACGAAGATGCCAATGCCTTGCTCCACTAATCTTCCCTGTGAAACTATGTACTATTGGCCAACTTTGAGGATTCTAGATTTGCTTAGATCGCAAATTTGGAAGTCACTTTCGAAATTAGGCTTTGTTAAGCTTTGGCCTCACATATCTCACTTGTCGTCTCAATCCATTTAATCTTTCACATACCTCAGTATACTAAGAAGTACCACACCGCTTGTTGTCACACAAAAAAGGAGTATCACACCGCTTCACATCTCTTTTTTGCCTTAAAAAAAGATTTCTCAATATTTTATTTTATTTTAAACGTAAAATACTGTAATTTTTTTTTAGAAAGTTCATTAAAATAAGGTAAAATTTTACAAGTGAATAGTATTACAACTTGATTTTATATGAACCATACAACTTATAAAAAAAAATTATCTGCTATTATTACTTTACCTTTTCCTTTGATCTGTAATTTTTAATAAATACAGTAATATTTATATCTGGTGAACCATACTTTCGTGCTTTCTGCTAAAATTGATTATACGAAAGTTCTCAGGTGGTGTGACAAAAAAGCTAATGATTTCTCAAGGTAATCAGCTAACCTTAAAAAATAAAATAAAATACATTTGACAAATAAATAAATTATTTTATTACAAAACCACTCATTTATAAATTTGTGTCTCTACTGATTCCTGTTTGTACACTCTCACACCTAACAGTCTTACACATTCGTTTTCCGACAAGAAAATCGAAAATTTCCAGAGAAAGAATTAGTTTTCGTTCAAATCGAAGATTTTTCTTCTTCTCTTATTGACGATAAGTAGCTTCGAGCCGCCGCTGGGCTGTCAACCATCGTCGGAACCCCACCGGTCCCTTCTTTTTCTTTAGTTTCCGGCGATCTTTACCAGTCTCCGGCCGTAATTCCGCCGGAGACAATCTAAACTGATGATCTCCGGGAGCTGATTTTCTGACAAACATCAGTTCCAGATTTCGGCAAAACCCAAAACCTATCTTTTCCGGCGAACCGGATCCGGCTTCTCTGGCTACTTTTCGTTTACCGGAAATGAAGTTTATGGAATTAGGGTTTCGGCCTGACACATTCTACACTGTTGAAGCCGTAAGGTAAAAGAAAAACTCAATCTTCTCCCGCAAATTTATTTTAGAACTCTTTGTTAATTGTACCAATCAATCTCTGATCTTTTACTGTTCTGTTTGAATATTTTCAGGTCTGTATCTTCTGATTTATCGAATGATCTTATAATCCAAGTCAAATCCACCAAATACCTTCTTCACAAGGTAATAAAGTTTCCATTTTTGTTTTTTTCCTCAGAACATTTTCCGGATTTAGATTTCTGACTTTTGTATTTTTGTTTTTTTTTGTTCTTGGCGCAATGCATATTACAGTTTCCGATGTTATCAAAATGTCTGCGTTTAAAGAACTTAGTCTCTTCACCATCACAAGAAGCCGAAACCTCACAAGAACAGAAAGTGATCCAACTCGTTGATTTTCCCGGCGAGACTGAAGCTTTTGAGCTCTGTGCTAAGTTCTGTTACGGCATCACAATCACTCTCAGCGCTCACAACGTAGTCGCGGTACGATGTGCAGCGGAGTATCTCGGGATGACGGAGGAAGTCGAGACCGGAGAGACAGAGAATCTTGTCCAAACACTCGAACATTTCTTAACTTCTTGCGTCTTCAAGAGTTGGAGAGACTCACTTGTTACCCTTCAGACCACAAAGGCTTTCCCTTTATGGTCCGAAGATCTTGGTATCACGAACCGTTGCGTCGAGGCGATTTCAAACGGTGTAACTGTATCTCCCGGTGAGGATTTTGCGAACCAACTGGAGACTGGTTTGTTGAGAAACCGGTCAAGGAGGAGAAGAGATGAAAGCTTGTGTAATGGTGGAGGAAGTAAGGCAGAGAACTCGCGGTGGTGGGGTGAATATTTAGCTGACTTGGATTTAGATCTTTACCGGAGAACAATGGTGGCGATAAAGTCATCAAACCGGAACGTATCTCCGAGACTAATCGGAAATGCTCTTAGAGTCTATGCATCTAAGTGGCTGCCAAGCATCGAAGAATGCTCTGCAGATTCAAGTCCGGTTTTGGAATCGGTTATCTCTCTTCTACCAACCGAAAGATCCGCTGTTCCTTGTAGTTTCTTGCTTCAGCTACTGAGAATGGCGAATGTTGTGAACGTTTCGCCTTGTTCGAAGATAGAACTCGCGGTAAAAGCCGGGAACCAACTGGATAAGGCAACGGTAAGCGAGCTGTTGATACCCTTATCGGATAAGTCAGGTATGTTATACGATGTGGATGTTGTGACGATGATGGTGAAGCAGTTTCTGTCTCAGATCAGTCCTGAGGGAAGGCAAACAAGAACAAGAACTCAACATAGAAGGTCTCGTTCTGAAGAAAACATCAATCTAGAAGAGATACAAGAGATTAGAAGATCTCTGTCTTCTTCTTCTCCTCCATTGTTGGTTAAAGTAGCAAAGCTTGTTGATTCGTATCTTCAAGAGATTGCTAGAGATGTGAACTTAACAGTGTCGAATTTTGTTGAGTTGGCTGAATCGATACCGGAGCTTTCAAGGATCTGTCACGACGACTTATACAAAGCGATTGATGTCTATCTTAAGGTAAAAAGAAAAAATAAACGGAAAATAAAAAGCTATTATCATCCTCTTTAATATACAGTGATTATAAACCTCATACTCACTCTGTTTTCAGATTCATCAGAAGATTGATAAGAGTGAGAGAAAGAGGTTATGCAGGATCTTGGACGGCAAGAAACTCTCAACGGAGGCAAGCAAGAGCGCTGCACAGAACCAGCTGCTTCCATTGAGAGTAATCGTACAAATCCTCTTTCTCGAGCAAGCACGAGTCATGACAGCGACAACAACAACAAACAATATCACTAAGAACGAAACACCGGTTTTGAGAAGAAGCTTTACAACGAGAAGACACGAAGAAGAGGAAGAAGAAAAAGAAGAAGAAAGAGTCGACATTAAACCAAGTACTGGAGGATATCAGAGCACTCCTTCGAGGTTTATGGCGTTTTGTACGATCCCGAGGCAACCTAAGAAGATGTTTTGCAAGTTGTTGTCGATCAGTAGGAGTTTAAGCCAACGGATTTAAAAAGAAAAGATGGTTGGAGATTTTTTTCCTATTGGTTTCTTGTTGCTTAAGTCAAGTGTTTTTCGTCCTCCAAATTCATTGACCAGATCACATTGTATAAGCGAACAATAAAGAAAATACCATATGTAAATTTTTTCTTGAGAAAAGTTCAGAAAACGTATTTGAAAAAAGTAAAGCATTTTCTTATGTTACAAGTCTTGCACAAGACGGTAAACAAGGTAATGATGTGTTCACAAGAAGTCACCCCAAATTTTTAAAAAACGAAACTCGAGCAGAACTTAGATTTGGTGATAAATATACGATTCTGCAGGTTTCTTATCTCCACCATCACCAGGTCCTCCTCCAAATCCAATGGTCTGAGTCACACCAGAAACAAGATTAGTAACCATGGAGGTTCCCCATGAGACCCACCCGGTTTCTCCATGTCGCTCAGCCTCAACACCAATCCTCTGTTGCTCCTCCGCCATAATCACAGCCCATCTCTTCCTCATAAACTCTCTAACCGCTTCAGCTCCTTGCTTAGCCACTTCTTGAGACGGCATCTCGAGCGGGTTCTGGTCCAAGTTCAGTTTCTCCAGCTTCTCCAGCCTATAAAGCGAGTCGGGTATCGCTTGTATTTGGTTGTTGCTTAGATCAAGCTCCCTCAAGTTAGTTAGGTCACTGATTGCGTCCGGGACACCCATCAAGTTGTTGAAGTTGCTGCTCAGGTTTAGAACCTCGAGTTTCGTTAACCTCCCGATGGAATTTGGAATCCCGTGGATCTCGTTCATGTGTGCGTCAAGATACTTTAGGGAACGCATTTCGCTTATCGAACCTGGGAAGTAACGGAGTTTGTTCAGCTGTATCGATAATCTCTCAAGGTTCTGTAATCCGTAACCGATGTTTGTAGGTAAGCAAGCCAAGTTGTTGTAACTCGCATCTAACTCAACCAGTGACCTGTATATGGATTCTCTGAAACGTCAGGACAAGAATAGAAACAATATTCAGACATTTAAAAGAAAAGACAAGAACCAAACCTGCAATGCGCTATGCTTTCAGGGAGTGCGGTTAGGTTGTTAGCATTCACATTAAGGACCCTAAGGTTAAGCAACATTCCTATGGAGTCAGGGAGAGATTCAAGAGAGTTCGAAGATACATCGAGCTCTTCTAGCTTCTTCAGTTTCGAGATTGCATCAGGTAGAAACTGTAAAAAGGTTTTGAAAGCAGTTTCAGAACAGAACAAATGAAACATAAACTACATCGGAAAGTACTAATCAAGTTCTTGATCTTCCCAAAACCTAAAACGAAGATCCATGAGATTTTTGAAGCTATACTTGACATTTAATTCATATATATGATGAGACAATCATGTGAGATAATTCAAAGTTTTGGGGATTTTAGTATTTACCGTCAAGTCGTTGCAAGAGAGATTCAAAGAGACTAAGCCAACGATCTTCCCAAAAGCCTCAGGGAGAAGCTTAAGTTCTTGGCTGGAGAGATCAATCCTCTCAAGGACTCCGCCGGATTCCGCCGCCTTGAGCACCGCAACAACTTCCTCATTCACTTGTTCGCGGCTACTCAACAACGATTCAACCTCCGTGGCATAAACCCTAGAAAGCTTCTCCTCCAAGTCACTCAACTGCTTCTCGTAGCTATCGTGCACCTCCTCCAACCGCACAACCCCGGCGTACATCTCCGCCTCCTTCGCAGCTTCCTCCGGCGAGAGAGACTCCATCTGAAAAATCTGAGCGATCTTAGACCGAGCAGAGGAAACAGCCGACGGGTCGGGTCGTGATCCGAGAGAGGTCAAGACGGAGAGCGTCTGCGTGATGGTCGTAGGGATGGACTGAGTCAACGAAGACATTATTTGTGGATCGGAGAGAAAAGGAAAACAAGGAGCAAGAGTTTGCTGGACCGCCATAAACGGCGGCGCGTGGCGATCGGTATCGAATTGGTGAAGGACGTAACAGAGTAACGGGAACTTGTCAAGATCGTGATCCATGGTTTTTTGAGTTTGCTTCGAAAGATTAGAGAGGTTTAAGTAAGATAATTAAGAAAAAAGTAACATAAAAAAAACTAATGTTGAAGAAGTCAGGGCATGTTGAGTTTGATGTTGCCATGTCTGTGATTACAAGTCGACGTTAGTTGAAAAGTTTCGAAGTTGACCAAAGAACTTTAGTATGATTCCACGATGATGAAGTCAAACAACAATCTTTTTAGAATAAATCGACTTGGTATGACTTGGTCAAACTATGTATTAGCCACGATTTTGAAATTTGGGTATGTAAATATAGAAATAAATGAGTTGGTGTATGTGTGTGTGTTCATAGTCATTGATTTCAGATACTAATCATTCCATTTGAACAGAGTTGTCGCATGAATATGTCGTTCATCAGTTCGTGGTGGGTTTATTATATGAAGTTCGCTTTGGTGGCATGTGTCAAAAATACCGGAACTTATATTGTCATGAAACATCTCAACATCAGATAAGCTTTAGTCATAAAACTGCAGTTAAATGATTTTTGTCCAAACATAGGGTAAGTGTAGTAGGTCTGGACAAGTTGAGTTACAGTTTACAGTTCAATTCCATCTTTACATGCCTAATTTTGGGTTACGCAGCCTAATTTCAACTTGTGTTAGTTCCTAATCCCTAATAATACGTCCACCACCTAATTTAAGACAGACTTGGCTAAAAATATCTACAAGTTCAAAACTCACGTCTCTGTTAAAGTCATCATTACAACCCTCAGGTTTTAATGTTCTCGTCTTGGAAATAAATCGTTACTTGGTGTCTTCTCCTTCCCACACACTCAACTAAATCCAATGAATGTTTATGTTCTGTTTCGTGAAAACTAAGTATATATTGTACTTCTCCACACCAGCTGTTATCGGGACCCATGTTAATTAAAATCGAATCTTATCATCATTCATTATTATCACCTCTTCTTCTTTTATTCCCAAACATTATCTTGTCTTCTTCTCAATTTATCCCAAGCTTATCCCCCGTTTCGAATTTCTTCTACCAAAAAAAAACCCATAAATGAATCAGAGAAAATATAAACGTCAGAATATATACCCTTATATGTTATTAAAATTAAAAAAATTTAACACATACCATAAAGGAGAATACTGGTTACGCCTTGGCTTGAATTTTCAAAGGTTGTACAAAATTACCTGCAGATGACAAAGTAAGGGTGTTAGTTCAACAGCAATTTAAGAACAAAAATAAATGAATACTATAAAAAAAAAACCAAGTGGCAAACCCCGACAAAAAAAATTGTTATAAAATGGCAGATGTTAAAAAATAAAAAATAAAATTTTTTTAAATAAATCAAATGTTAACGAAAACCATAAAAAAAAAGAACCTTTAAAATAAAGAAAAGTGTTCGTTAAAACCGGGAAGAAGTTGACAAAAAAAAACCGGGAAAAAAAAGTAATTAACGGAAAGAGACGACAGATGTAACGACGTCCGCTAAACGGTGACGGCGCAACAAAACACAGAATAACGTAACGGAAGAGTAGATAAGGCAGGGACGACACGTGACGGAACGGCCACGGACTTACGAGACACGAAAGACTCCACCGAAAGCGGTTAACGTTGACGGCAAAAATGCAACGGAGTGATGATGATGATAACAGAAAGCAATTCAAACACGAGAACAAAAAAAAAAAAAAAGAATTAAACGAAGAAGAACTCACCCAATTTCACCAACACAAAAAAGAAAAAGCTTTTTAGGAGGATTTCATTAATGGCGACGGTCATCGTCATAGAGAGATCACGTACACCTTTTCTCTTTCTCTTACATTTTTAAAAAACGAAAGATTTTTCTTTTTATGTATATTTCGATTCTTCCACATTTTTGTTTTTTTTTGTTTGAATCTTATCGGAAAGGCTTAGTGTTATTGCCAGTGATTGCCGTTGTGGACGAGGTAGATATTTCTCGAATTACGGTGGTGGACGTAGCAACCGTAACACTGATTCTTCGCCGTCGTTAATCTCGGCGGCGACGGAGGTAGCGGTGGTTTCGAAAGCGACGGGGATCTAGGGCTCGACGAAGTAGAGGAAGATGATGACGTCGTTGACGTCGGTAACGCCAACGGAGGAGGCGAGAGCGTTGACCTCGCGGGTTTCGGAGGAGTTAGGAAGACTCTGATCTTCATCGGCGACGAGGAGGAGACGAGGTCGTACTCTTCGATGAGATTCGCGAGGTCCTCGTCGGAAGTAACGGAGACGAGAGCGTCGAGATCTTCCGTCGGGAGCTGACACCGGATAGTGACGGTGGATCCGCACATCTCCGCCAGCTTCGACGCTAGCTCTGTTACACACGCGGGGCCTTAATTTCTCTCTCCAGAAAACCTTTTTTCTTTTGGAAATTTCGAAAAATTGACAAAAATCGAATAAGCGCGGGAACTAACCGGAAAAGGAGACGGAGCGGGGAACGGCGAGGACACGGGTGTGACCGCCGTTGTAACGGAGCTTGCCGTCGGGATAACGAGGAAGAATTTTCCCGCCATAGCTACAGAGAAATTTGATTGTGGAGTTCGTCACCATAACTAGAGAGAGAGAGATTCAAAGAAGAAGAAGAAGAAGAGAAGAAGACTAAAGGATTCTTCTAGTAGGTTTGTCTTTGCAAGCCAAGTGAAGAGTAACGTTGAGAGCGTATTTATAGCGATTTATGAATATGAACAAACAATGGTGAGAGAGAATGAGATAATGAAAGGGTATGATCGTAATTTGGTGGACCCATTAGTTACGTAAGCCATAGTCTTCTCTCTATTTTTTTTTTTTTTCTTTTCATGAAAAAAGTAGGAAAACCTGAAAAAGATAACATGATTTTTTTATTTTTTTTTAAAGGTAGCTAGATTGAGCCAAAGAAATTTAAGATGAGGAGATTTATGATAAGGTTTTTAACTTTTTGTATTGAGTGCTATATTCTATGAACAGTATATATTAACATTCTCAGCCATATTATATTTCGGTGGAAAATACAAATTTTGGTTTACATAAAATTCTGTTATTTTGACCTAGAAAATTAATGTATTTGGGAGTTGGGACTTCATGTTTATGGGGTCGGTTTTTGATGATCCAGAGAAAGACTATCAGTGTGTGAAAAACGATTGTCTTATTAGATCTGGTAAATATATAGTTGTAATAAAATATTGATAATTGTGTGCTCTTAATTCATATATCAAAAGTCAATACTCATTATGTAAATAGATTAACCAAACGATACTTATACAATTTAGGAACAATTAAAAGACAATCTAAAATAAATCCTAATCAATAAAAACATCTTATTTTTAAAAAGATAAATTAAGAAATCATATCATTTTCAAAATTTAGAGTTTAAATTTGTAAAAGTTATGGCTTATAGGATTCTCAGAGAAAATGATTGAATTTTTAGGGTCCTTTTGGAGTTTGGTTTGACTGCTTAGTAAAATTATGTTTGTTTGTAACCAAAGTTATTAAGCTAAGTCTGGTTCAGTTTAAAATCCGGTTTTATAATCTATATATACAAAACATGATAGAAAAACATAATAAATTAATTAGGAGTAGATATAGTTAAAATTTGAAAATTGAGTGGAAAATAAGATGTTTATTTTAGTGAAATTTATTATCAAAGCGTTCAAAAGTAAAATGGCATTATAAGAAAACAAAAACCCATTGACAAAAGAAAATATCCAATTGTAAACAAGATCTTAATTTGTATTTTCTAAGAACGCTATATAATATGACCAAATAACATGTTCTAGACATCAAAGGTGGCCGCCGATATCTTTGATTCGGTTTTACTTTCGGTTTGATCAGCTTTCAGTTGGATTTTGGTAAAACTTAGCTGAACTTTAACCAAATATTTTCATTTAGATTAGTTTTATTCGATTAAATGCCACTTCTAGCGTCAACTAGTGGACATTGTTCCAAACTGTTGTGAACAAATGTGACAAAGATATAAAGAGAGCTGTTGGGACCCATATCACGTGGGCCACACATGGCAATGGTCCATAGGAGTTGCATGGCCGTGATGCAAAAACCCATCCAAGCATTTGAGAATTGTGATAGCCGATAATTTATATAAAGAGACCAATTGATAAAAGAAAAAAAAATCACAACGTATTAGGAAGATAATTAAAATTTGTAACTTAATTATACGCCTATAACCATCCCATACATATATAATACTAATAATAACGAAACAGTGTTTATATTATATTGATGATAATTAGTGATGTGCGCTAATCTTTCAACTATACATAAAATAATATTAAAGGTGGATAACAAAGAAAGGAGATAAAAATAAAGTGGAATAACAAATTGAAGGTTACATCAACATTATCCAATGATGTCATGTAAACACACGCATAAAAAAAATATGAAAAATGAAAACAAAAATCGAATATTCTTTTAAATATATGCTTTCTCCCTACAACAACAATATCTATATGAAATAAAATTGGAAATGAGAATGATTATCTTGTGTATACGTGTGTATCAGTATCGCCCGATCTCTGTGTCCAATTATTCTGAATGGTCCTACTCTTTGCAACGAAATTATATATATACCAATATCTTTAGCACTAGCACCAATTTGATCCGGTCCCTTCAGTCATAAGCGTAAGAAATGCAGCTGTGTAGTCAAGTTTAGTAATATTAACTCTCCTGACTTGAAACAGTTTGATTCTTGTATTGCAGTATTTAAAACTAGTTTATGATGGCTCATTGGTTGAAAACTCTATTATGAGATTGTGATGTCATTGACGATGACGATAAAACTTGGATTATAATTTAGGCTAACCTAGGAAAGAATTAATCTTGTCATATACTGTATGAAAAATATGTTAAATCATTATTATATTTAGTGGATTTAAAAATTTAAATCAGTTGTCAATGAACTGTTTTTAGAAAAAAAAATACTGCTTAGACATTTGTAACTCCTATGAAGGAGTTAAATAATTTTCTACATGATTCATTTTTCTCGATTCAATTTAGTTTCATCTGAAAGAAAATGAAATCAGGTTTAACAAATTATTTCTCTTTCATTTCAGATAATTTCCGGTATTCAATTTTAAAGGTACAGGAAAATCGAAATATTATTTTGGCAAAATTAATTGGGGAAAGACAGGGCGACACGTATGGTATGAATGGAGAGATATCGACGAGTTGTTATTTCTGCGGCAGACACGCAAAGTGCCATTGCTTCTCCCATTGAAAAGGATAAAGCCCATCTCATCATAAATGTTGGACGTATTTATACTTGACTTCCCATATTTACATTTTGAAATTAAATTGCAAACATTTAGAAGAAAAAAATAGAACATAAAACAGAACCTGATTTAGTTCTTTTGGATCAGTACACGCAGCTAGGTTGTAATCCTTGATTTAGACTTTGTCATAAAACTTCATATACAATACAATCATCTTCTATTGGGCGCGCAACATGTACATGAAATGTAACACGTGATGGATGATCATAACATTTTCCGAGATAAACCGTCAGGGTACAAAATCTGGCTAGTTTTCCGATACATTTGGAAATATCAGTTGGAACCGAGCAGTGAGCTCGAGGACTGATGACTTTAGAGATTTTGCTACTAACCGAATATGTAAAAAAGTTACAGACCTCATCCATAGCATCCACCCAAACACTCCATATTTGCATGAAAAAAAAGACTTGTCGAAAACATGCATGCAAGGTTTGTCAACAATACACACTCCCTTCAAAATTTGTTGGTGTGTATTTGCAAAGCTAAATGTGATATCGACACTCCCTGCTTTTAAATATAAGTTGTTTTAGTTAAAATCACAAAGATTAAGAAAATTAATTTTCTAAAAAAGCATTTAATATGTAAAATAAATATAATTCAACCAACCATAAAAATATTTTACAATATAAATGGTCATAAACTATTTAATAAATGCAAAAATTGTATTGAAATGTAAAAACGATTTATATTTTATAACAAAATGAATCTTTTAAAACAATTAATATCAGTAAGAAATAGAGAGAGTATATTATATTAGCAGTTTTACACCAAATAATAAAACTCGCAAAAAAATTCTTCTTAAAAGACCTTTACCTGTAATTAGAATTAGGTATGACTTATATCTCTTCTTTCGATGTGGAATTTGGGAATGATATATCCTAGCTTTGTGTTTTATTGTTATCATTTAATTGAAAAATTCTTCTTTTCGGTAGCAGACAGTTATTTTTCTGTTATCCGAAATTAAATAACGCGGAACTTAATTATACAAACGTACCAGATACATCCTAATTGTTAAGCTTCCCAATGAACCATGCTCCAGTCATACAAGCACTGATGGATTTGTGAATGCTTAACGTGGTCCCAATGGGACCGACAAGGTGACTAGGATAATGAGAAAAGCATTGAGCAAGTTGGATATAGTTTGCAAATACAAGGCAAGTGTCCATTTGGCTTGGCTTGGCTAACACGTGTATCCACCGAGGCAAACCCAATTTAGGTTTTGTGGTTGGTCCTTACTATTTTGGTAGAATGTAAACTTACTTCTTTTGTGCTACGATTATGTGTGTGGGAATCTTTGGATCAGTTTTCATACAAGCGCAATATTATTATTGCTGCTCCGTTAAAGAAACAACAAAGAAAATGAATAACAAACTATGATCTATATAATTGCCAAATATAATTAGTTGATAACGACAATTGTACAATATGGTGGATACGCATATAGTGAACGATTCAACCGAAAATAAAGACATTTGCAAATTTTATAATTTGATGGATGACATCGTTTAATTAGTAGTAGTTATAAGTATTTGCATAGCATGCTAAAACATAATCGAAACCTTTACTTAGTAGTTTTTCGGCTAAGTTCAAAATATGAACAAAGAAGTGACTCATGTGATAAGACATCTATGCTAATATAATGGAGAATGTGACTAAAACAGAATAAAACGAAACTGATAACCTTAAGAAGGTCGACAATCATAATAGTTTATGCGTTAAATGAACTCTAGTAAATGTCAGGGTAGTAAAATATATTGAAGAAGGTATTAGTGACTTAAAAGATGATCACCCTACTTTAAATGCATTTGCACTAGGATATTCATCAGTTTGGTTTGGTTTGTCCTTTTAGGTTTCAGATAGTTTGGATAAAAGGGTTTAGAATCCATATTGAAACCAGATTTTTGTATCGGTTTGGGTAATTTTTGGTTTGGTAAGTAAAAAAACTGAGAATTAGCAAAACAATATACATCTGGATATTTTGAATATCCATTTAGTTATTGTTTGATTCGAATATCCTAATGTTTTAAGGAAAGCTTTGAATATTTATGACTATTTAGTTTAGTTAGATTCCTTATAGTTAATTTCAGTTCGATTTCTTTGATTTTAAGTAATTTTCCCAGCCCTTTTTGGAAGCATTCAAAGGTCCATTATGATACGACGTATTTCAAGGATCGAAAAGACAACTATGCTTAGTTCCCAGCATAAGCATAAACTGCTTCAGATCGAAGAGCCAAGACGAAATAATTATACACTACTATGATTGATTGATTTCTTAGCTTTTGATCTACGGACTGAAGCTAGTGGAAATTCAAAGCGACCCATGAAAGTTGGTCGGTTTTTGTGTTTTATCTTAGATAGCTCAGTCAACAAATTGAAGTTCAGCATAAGGCTCGTTAAGCCACTTGTTATATTTCCTGCCCATTTGAGGCCAGGTCTCGTTTAAGAACAACTATCGGCACTTGAAGGCCCTTTAGGAAAAACAAAACATCTATCGACACTTCGGAAAATCATCATAAATTAAACTGTAGCAAAATAAATGGGCTCTAATATAATTCTTAATTAGATGGGCTGAAAACAACTATCCTCACTTCAGAAAAGATAACTGCCTCTGGGATATGGAGAATGTCAACATACCAAATGATCATGATCGTATGATAGTTATGAGAACGGTAATACATTTCCTTGTAAGTCAGAGAATTAGTCAACATTCTATCACCATCGAATGGGTTGTGGCCAATCTCACTTCACACCCACCAAGGATTCCAACATGCTTCATCCATTATCTTTATACCTTTGGCTAAACTGTCAAGTGTATCTGTTACTGGGAAAAATGTGACAAACAGAGAAATAAAAAGAATAGATCTGCGAATGAAAGTGTACAACGATTGAAAGATTTAAAGGGAAAAGAAAAATCGTCTAGATGAGTGGTGAGTGGTGAGTGGTGATGGTGCTCTTGAAGAGCTTTTCGAAGATCTATATGAAGTCATCTTATCAGGAGCTGTTTACCATACCCAACATGATGTGGTTTAACTGGCATGATCAGATCTTAGTCCAGACTTAATTGAATGGTTACAAGTTTGAAGATGTTCCATTTTTTTGTAACTGGGGTCGTGGGTTCTTGACCTGCCATGGAGAGGTGACTCCACTGGTGGAGGCCGCAGAGGAGGACGGGGAGGAGGACGGGGAGAAGGACGCAGAGGAGGACGGGGAGGAGGACGGGGAGGAGGACATTGTTCTTGCGCATAACCGATCATATTAAAAATCATTTAACGCTCTGTTATATATTTTTTATTTGGTAAAAGATCGGACATTTATGTTAAAAAAAATAATCATAATTACTGTAATCAAAATCTAAAAGAATAATAATTGCACAGTTTTCGTATTGTTCCGAATATACTAAAAAATAGACCAACAAAGTTTCCAACTGTATTAATCTACCCAAAAAAATTATGTTTTCGGACGACGACACTTTCCTATTAAAAATGTCAACGATTTAAATGATTTTGATCCTAAGACCATCTCCAACCATGAAGCTCTTAAAATTTAAGAAAATTTCTATAATTATATTAAAAGATAACTAATAATATAATATGACATTAGGGTTCTGAACCTCTCTCAAAAGTCTCGGATCATTTTGTGAACAGTTTTTGTTTCCTTCTTAATTATCGGAAACTGCATCAAACTTATCAAGTTTCATATCAAAACTAATTATCTCATTGAAATGGTCTAACCAATAGACATGTGTTCGAACTTAATTCTCTTTTTCTGCTATATAATTCTTAATTAGATTACCAACAATGCAATTAATTACCAATAAATTTACATATACTTTCTATAAAAAAAATAATTCGATAAAAAAGTTTATACAATTCTGAAATAGATTATCAATAAATCTACGTCTAATTAAAATAATAAAATATTATAACTCCAATATTATAAAATTTTGATTATATACATGTTTTTTCTTCTTTTTTGTCACAAATACATGTTTTTATTATTAGAGGAAATGAAAGGTGGCATGCAATATGGATAACTTTAACAAATCTAATATATTCTGGAGTTTGTGTATGATTATCCCCCAAACTGAGACACATGTATAGATTTTTATTGGTGAGACATATTTTGTAAAGTAATGCCTCTTTAAATTGTATCATATATACCCATGACTGGTTACATTTTTACCATTATAAGTTGTAACAACTTGTTATTAATTTGTAACCAATCAAATCCATCAATGTAATACATATTTTAGATTTTTCACACATGTTAATAAAACATCTAATAAATACATAAGTTTTTGTGATTATCTTTTTTTCATAAATCTAAAGCAAAAAAAAATCAAATGACTACAATTAACTTTTTTGAAATTTGCAATTTATCATAAAAACATGCATTAAAGATATAAAAACTGCATCTGTTTAAAACAATTATTTTTTTAAGACATGTAACTTTACAAAACAGAGGGAGTACTATTCCGCAGAAGATCGAAAGTGCCAAGAAAAAATATTAGTCATTAGTCATATTTTCAAATTTCAAAACAAAGAACAAACTATTTACTGTTTACATGTTATCCTCATATCTTCATACACGCATACATATATTAATCATATCAGTGGCCCTATGATAAATTGTCACGTCATGGGTGTAGGGCCTAACTTCGTAAGAAATTCAATGTAGAAAATCCTGAAAATGATTAATGTTTATTGGGTAGAAAAGACGACCGAGAGACGTGGACGTCGTTGGTCGGAGAATTACGGGGGGAACGTGTACGTACCGACCAAACTTAAATATGTGATCTCTATGAATTAGAATTTTGAACTCTTACTTGCTCCAAACCGACCAAGCCATGTCATATCTAAAATTTGTAATGTGAAAAAGACTATATATGGCCTATAAAAATAACGATCAGACCCCAAAAAAAATGAAGAAAATGGGAGAGGCATTTGCTAATTCCTGGCAAAAGAAAGAAAACATTATAACGAATTAATATTGGAGAGTTCAGTCAAAAAAAAAAAAACAGATATTGGAGATTGCTTCAGTAATTATATGATATTGCACGAATAAGAATCCGTCCTTCGATGAGAAGATCATATATAAAAAATGATGTTTTTTTCGTACGTGATAAGTGCTTTACTTGTTTGTTCTTGAACAAAAATGATAAGTGCTTTTATGTTCGAATAAATTCATCAACAGCAAATTGTTGATGTGGTTTACAATCTAGACCAGTTCTGGAGGTTTCTTTTCTAAGATGGGAATATGGGATTGCGTATCATCATTCTAATTACCCCATCTTCAAGGAGAATATTGGAACTATAATTATGATTGTAGTGAGTCGTGAGTCTATAAATCATATGTTCCTTATCTACTAGTATTACTTAATATGTAAAATTATACACAGATTTCAAAAACAATTTAAATTCTGGTGAAAATTTTTCGTTCACAATTAAAATAAAAAACATCGTAGGTCCAGGCCAACATATAAGAATTTTTATTATATAGTTGTTTTTTTGTCTGCAACAGAATGGAAGTAATAAGACAACACAAAATTGGTTGGGATGCACGAACCTAGATAAAAATCAGACATGTGCCACAGTGATGTACTTCTTATTCGGAATAGCTCTCAATCAATTAGGGTACTGCACTTGATTTCACCGTTCGATGAAATTATGAAACCAAATTTTTATTATCTTATTGTTTTTTTACTCTTATATATAATGTAAAGACACTTATCATTAAGAAACTAATCTAAAAATTAATTAGGAGATAATTGGTTTCAGGTTTTCTTTTAGATTTTATATTTAAAAGTGCTATTTTTTGTTTTTTCTTAGAAATTTTCGACGTCAATTTTTTTGTTTATAAAAAGTTTGCCATCAATTGCAAGGCATATATACGGAAATAACAAAAAGGAAGGTATGACAAATTAAGTAATGGAGCGGTGTACGAATGGTCCAACGTTGCACATGGCAATTTGCATCTTCAATATATGAAATGCATCTGCATGTGTGTATAATATTGTCTTTGATTCTTTTGATCGTGGTTTGGTAAGCCTAAACCTAGCTAATTGTGTTAGTTACATCCTACCTTCGCAAACTTCTACGTACAAACTATCAAAACCAATATCTATCACAAGAATAAGAAAAATCAAAACCAAGAAAAAGAAAGAAAGAATAAGAATATGATCGATCTATGTAATTAATTCGTATGAATTTTGACCGACTAATTAACAATCTCTACACATCTTGTGCATTTGGGAACCAAAGGTTGTACCGCGGAGTAGCAATTAGACAGTGGAGGCATAGATAATTTATACTCTCCATATATAACTTAGAGGTTTTGGTTTTGGTCTGGTCGTTTACCTCAGAAATAATTATGAGAACAGTTTATGTTATTGAATCCACTGCAACTAGGAGATTTTTTTATGCTGCTGTATCTCAAGTCTTAAAACGATTTTCAGCAATAACTATTTTAGCTCTCGCATAGTGAACCAGTAAAATTTGTATTTGACATGATTTCCCTCGTAAAATATTTGGTTTTGACATGGTGTGGTTAGGTCTAGAAGTAGATGGTTCTTGTCCACTCCTTTCACGAACTCCCTATCCAATTTAATTACCCCACAAGATTTAGCGAATCTATTCACATCCATTTAGTTGCTATTCACGTTTCGGAAACAAACAAAATGAAATATATATTCCCAGAATGTCCCCAGTTCCCGCCGAAATGTTGGAAGAACAATTATAAAGAAGAAAATAATAAATACTCAGTGAACATGGAGCATACATGTGTTGGGAACCGATCTTTTTTAAGTCATCATGACTTGTATATGTGGAGTTATTTCTGTTATTTTTTCATTTTCTAAATGAAATAGTACTAGACTTAACGAGGGTTAATTGTATTAACCTAGTACATATTTTATAAAAGTCTATTTGGTTAATTTTTTGATGTACTAATTATATTTATGCTGATTTATTTGTAAAGAGAGTAAGAATACCCCACACATGTGTCTAAATGGTTATTGTAAAGAGTTGTTTTTTAATCAATAATCCAGTCTCGGTCGATGAAAATGTAACGCTCTGGCCCCAAACTTCGCACTAGTGTAAGAGCAGTTGTTTTTAAAATAATATTAATTGTAAAAGTTTAGACCAAAAAAAAAAAAAATTGTAGAAGTATTTTTATTTTTAGGATGAGTGTGAGTATTTTTAGTATTAAAATATTTAAAATTAAAAATAATTGAGGAAAGAGAAATAAATAGACAGTTCTTGTTTGACAAACTTAAAACTCCTTTTCAGATACTTTTTCACAAATGTTACTTTTTCAGCAGTTTAATTTGTAAAAGCAAAATTTAAATTATTTAATAAAATTATATTAAATATTATTATGAACATTTTGAGAATTTTGGTGGAGCTATTAACCAAAAAAGGTGTCTCTAAGAGCATGCAACTTTTTTTCTTTTCCAGAGCTTGTAACTCAGTCATGGTTTGGCTCTTTCTGGATGAGTGAGTGCTTGTTCCTACCTCTTTAATTACAGTATTTACCGTAATAAAAAAAAGCAAACTAAAAACTAAAGAATTTTTCATCTTTCAAAATACAACTTAGGAGCATAATAATTCACATTCCCTGGTTTTCTCAATTTTAGTCATTAATACCGTACAATACACAATTGCACATGCAAAAGCCTTCCAGAGAAATGAAAACTCCAACAACAAAACCCAAATACACCATAAACCAACATACAAACGATTCATCTAAAAAAGATCCAACGGCCACATACAGAAGAAACTCAATAACGATGCGAAATAAAAACAAATCAAATCACAACATTGAATGTTTGGCGTCTTCAGTAGTCAGTGGTGGGCAATTGCTCGTGACCGTTTTCGTTGATGAAGACAAACTCGTAGATGAGCCCGGCGAGTCCACCACCGACAAGAGGACCAGCCCAGTAAATCCAGTGGTTGGTCCACGTCCAGCTCACGACGGCTGGTCCGAAAGCTACGGCTGGGTTCATCGAGGCACCGCTGAAAGCTCCACCGGCGAGGATGTTAGCTCCAACGATGAAACCGATAGCGATTGGTGCGATTGTTCCGAGACTACCGTTTTTGGGGTCGATGGCTGTGGCGTAGACGGTGTAGACAAGCCCGAAGGTCATCACGATCTCGAATACGAAACCGTTCAAGACACCAACTCCGGCAGAGAGACCGAAAGCTGGAACTCCCTGAAAAAGAAATATATTTTGAAATGGAAGGTTTAGTTACTTGCCGGAGAAGTTAGGTCAAAAGCCTGAGTTTCGTTGGAAATATTCAGCATTCTTTAACTAAAACCAGACAAACTCAAAACCTAAATAATATCCGATCTAATTATCAGCATAACACCAAAAATTTTGATCCAAAAAAATAAATAAATTAAGTTAAATACGATTAGAATGTCTCTTTGGAAAATAACCATATATTAAAAAAAGAATCTGAACCAAACCTATTTGTACTCATTTTCTGAAACCGATTTAGTAATTAGGCAGAAATTAAGTAAATGACATTACCAAGCCACCGGTGGCGAATTGAAGGAGGAAACAAGCGACGACTGAGCCAAGAAGCTGAGCAACCCAATAGAGAAGACCACGGAGGAGAGTGATGTTCCCACCGAGGAAAGCACCGAAGGTAACGGCGGGGTTAACGTGGCCACCGGAGATGTTAGCGCCGACGGAAACAGCGACGAAGAGACCGAAAGCATGAGCTAAGGCAGCTGCGACGAGGCCTGAAGGAGTGGTGGCTCCATTGTCAGTGAGCTTGTTGAAAGCGATTCCGGAGCCTGAGCCGGCGAAGACAAAGATCAAAGTCGAGATAAACTCAGCGAGCGCCGCCCTAAGTGCGCTGGGGTGAGTCACTTCTTCTTGGACTCCGCCGATGGCGATGTTTCTGGTCGGCATGATCGGAGAGATTTAATTGGTTCAAACGTTTTGAGAGAGAGAGTGATGGCTTTATTTGTGTAGTGATTGGTCTGATTTTCTTGTGTGTCTTTAGGTATATATATAGCGAAGTGTGTATTACATCAAAGTGTAAATAAAACCATTTATTGTCATTATAAAAAAAATAACATTTTCCATTTATTCTGACCAGCAAAATTTCCTTTAGTCCTCATTGTCGTATACAATTTTTTTTTTAACACATGGTATTTACAACTTACTTATAAATAATATCCGATTGGAATACAACTTACTTATAAATAATTTTTTTTTAATAAAATACGGACCTTTTAAACAAATTCTTGTTTAAAAAAACTTAAGGAAATGTACATGTATTTGTTTTTTGGAAAACGTAACATTCTTGCATGTTAAATTGTCTATCACAGTTACATATCTTACCAATTATATTTTCTATTCCAAAATAGTTGGATATTTCTCTTGCATAATATACATTACCATTTTTTAAGATTAGTAAATATAATCATGTGATCGATGATTTTTTTTATTCTTAAAATTAAACGTGTCTCATCTTGATCATATTTTCTCTGCTAGAATGATAATAATAAAGAAAAAGAGCATGCATGTTCCTATGTAACGGAAAATAGTTATATTGAACATATAAAAATTGTGGAAATAACTTTGGCTAAATTTCTTTATTTTAGCAACAAGAAAAAGAATAAGGAACTGAGATGGATGAATCATGAATGGTGGTTCATTAACAGCCTAATTGGATCGAGTGGTGGCGAGATCGTGTTACGGTCGAACCGGACCAAAAAAACCGGTTTGGCGCTTTTTGCTATCAAACCGCGACGATTAGGGACAGTTTAGTGAAGGAGAAGTCACATGGCGGGTCCCTGTTTGATCACGTGTCGGTCGGTTTATAGAGAGATAAGGTTAGTGAATGGGATACAGCTGGCTCTGTCACTGACCAATCACAAGTGCCAGCCTGTCCTTACCCCTTCCTCCTTTTACCTTACTTTCCTAAATTTTCCCATGTTTTTCTTTTTATTTGGTGCCCATATTCATATCTTCTGATTTCTTGTTTTCATCTAACTTTTTTTTCTGAATTGTTTTTAATTATTTTTATCTTTATTTTCCCATGAAATTGTTTCTAATTAGTTTCTAGATTTCTCTCGTTCTTCTTGTATTAGTTCTTGATTGATCTCACTCGTCTTATAAACTATGGAGTATATGCTTCAAAACCGAAACAATTAGGTGATCGATCCTTTTGTCAGATTCTATACATTTAATCTTGTTTCTTTTCTTTTCAATAATTAACTAGTTCGTCAGCAAGCGTTATTTTATCTTATTTTGTCGTCACACCAACTATTACTTCTTTTTAGAAAAATAGATTTTTAGAATCGGACAACTATTGTTACGAGACCAAAACATCATAATTCAAAATTGTCAAATCAAACTAATTATTATAGAAGAATGCAATAATGGACGGCCCTGTGAAGCTTTTTTTTCTCCATTATCGCCGGCCTGACACTATGGCCGGTGGCGATTTTAGACCCCTTGATAACTAAACGAAGATGCTGATATTTGTGAAAGTTGTATATCAAAAATAGCCTTTAAAGTCCTTTTTTTTTATTTTTATGAAACCCCTTTTTAAGTTGTTTAGAATTTCTAATGGTGATAATAATAGAACACCGTGGAGAAAAAAATATTTAGCGCAAAACGGATAGCAGATATATACAAAAGAGGAACAGAACGAAAACAATGGTTGTCAATGGATAATGAGTAACATGACTGCATGTAATAGGCTAATAGCTATCAAAATTCAGTCAGATTTTATTACTATATATGTATTTTATTAAGATTGTGTTATGCGAATTTGAACTTGAATGGTTACTTACTTGTTTACCAAAGGAAACAAAAAAAAAACTTGAATGCTTACACGTAAAGAGTACTAACATAAACCACTAAGCTACAATTTTTGATCAATTATCTTTATAAATTGTATTAGTCGATAAAATTAACTGTATAATTAACATGTATGTCTAAAGAAAAATTTTGAGTAAGAAAAACAATCATGTGTAGTATAACATATTTGCTATATGATAAAAACCGTTTAGGTATCTCTTTAAAATTTAAAAGATATCTTGTACGATATAAACAATTACAGATAAAAATCATAGGTGTAGTAATACAAAAATTATCTGTCTACAACCTCTACACAATAGAAAACAAAATAGTGAAATATACGTTTACAGTCGTATATATCCCATAATATTTGTAACATTTGTGAAACTTATTCAGAACATGTGGATCCCAAAATGGAACTTACATAAAGTAATTTACCAACAGAAAACATATAAATGTCAAATTACGTACAAGCCTCCATAAAATAACGCTTTCGTATTGCAATGATTACAGAATTATATAATATATATGAAGATTGTGTCGCCAGCTTATATTATAAGTATGGATTTTTAGCCGAGGCATTGCTAAAACAGCTGGGAAAAAAATGATTGAATGATCAGAATAGAAAAATCTGATTAACTAAGACGGCAAAGGGCCAAAATATAATACAGACCACTTCTTAAGGAGAATATGCTTTTAGGATGAGTCTAACAAAACTTACGCTTTCGTAAATTAAACAAGGATAAACAGACAAACCGATTAGGTAAAAGTATAAATATAATGAGAGCATCTAATCATTTCTTACGAACTTCTAATACTTCCTTAAGCATTAAACAAAAAAAAAAAGGTCGCTGTCGCGTATACGTGCACCATGTGTATTTTTGGATTCTTTAAAGTTTAGATAGGGTTTAGAAATCCAAGGTTATTTATCTCTTTACAAGACACGATAAATGGTACAGAAGTGCTCTTGTCTCATGGGCTCATCATACTCATAGTTACTTAAAAATCACTTTTTTGGAGTTGCAATATTTAGATATATATATATATGTGTGTGTGTGTGTGAGAGAGAGATTTCTTAAAAGACATGGTTACCAGTTTTTCTTTTTAGTTTGAACATACTATATGTGGAGATATTATAATTTTGAATTTCGCTAAAGTTATATAATTTCATGTTTTGCCGGTTCAACAACATTCAAAAAAGTTTGACTAATATCCTAACTTATAACCTATTTTGTTTCTCTCATTGATTCCATTTTAGAAGAAATAAGAGCAAGGCAACGAATTGAGATTGCAATACTACCAAACAGATAACGTTCTATATATTTAAGTATACATAGTGGACAAAGAACTGACATTATAATACTCAGAATGACTTGGCATATGGATCAATAATAGGAGTATTATAGAAACAGCATTAGTCCAAAAGAAATGGTTAGTATGTAAATGTCACTTCCGCATTTTAAAATCACGAACCGGCGATGACTAATTCTACATAATTAGTCCTTGTTTATTTTTCTATATGCGAAAGTGTTATCCTCTTTCTTTTCATTGAAAAATATATATTTTTCCTATTCTTGTATTCATCCAAAGACATGTGGTACATGTCACATCTCGTGCGCCTCTGATCATGGACCACGTCTATAATTTCGTTTTCTGTTTTTTGAATTGCTTTTTGCATATATTTGTCCTCCAATGAAGTATATGCTAAATCCCTAAATATACTGTAAAGTAATTAGATTAAGTTACTTTTTAGGTTAAAATACTGAACGTGCCTACAGACTCCTATACGGACAAACCATATACTCCATATTGATTAATGTTTTTTTTTTTCTTTTTTTGACGGCATATTGATAAAGGTTTTGACACTACAACTTAAAACTACTTTTTTGTTTTTTATCAAAATGTAAATTAGATGAAAATCACATTGGTTCTTACAAATGGTTCTGCATTAACTTATAGTATCAAATAAAATGACATCACATTGATCTTTTTGATAGAGCGATCATCAGTCTCACCCTCGGGCCAGCTATACGTCTCACATCTGACTTCTTTGAATCTCAGACTTTGAAAAGAGCATACAGACGAAAGAGTAACAACTGGTCACAAAAATGCAAAAAACTCGAGATTAAACTTCATTTATAGCCTACATGAGAGTGAACAACTTACATTTTGGACTTCCATTTATGGAAGGTGCATGGTCCGGGGGATTGTATCTGTTTCATCCAGGAACTGCAGAAGACTTTGGCTTGACACTATCTAATAATTGATCACAGACATTAAAACTTCTGGCCAGAAATATGGCAACATTTAAAAAACCGATAAAGACTTGGAACCGAACCGTTATCCGAACCTAACACTTCCGGATCAAAAGACTCGAGCTCTGTTCCACTATGCTGGTTGTTTGGGAATAGAGATGGATGCTTTTTATCCGTTTTCAGTTTGATCGTTGTTATGAATTTGAGAAGCAAAACAGACTACTTCATTAATAAGAAAATTAATTAACAAATAACTCAGTGCAAACAAACAAGAGTGAAGAAAATCGTATCAATTTCTGGACAAACAAGAAACATGATCAATTGACTTCAGATACATGAACAATGAAGCGCGAGATTGAGACAGAAGCCCAATTAGCTTTTTTAAGTTTTCACATTGGTCTTTCTAATACCATGACTGAATAAACCAACATTGCTGAAACAACAGAAGCCTAAAAGATAAGTGGACAAAACCTACAATTTATCTGGTATAGTACAGATTTAACTCGACTTTGTGGTAGCTCGACGAGTATGAATTAGTCTTCCAAAATCACATACATGTCAAAAGAAGAAACGACGATGCAGCTGCAAACAATGGCTCATCCATCATTCTGTTAGTTTTTTTTAGCTTTGAATACATAAGAAAGGTAAAACACAGAGTACATTTGAGGATTTGCGTGATAAACCAAAGGAATAACAAATTTGAAGTCTCTCAAGCACGTCTTTTGCTGAGACGCCATGAGTTAGGCTCATGATAGCGATCATACAAAGGCTCAATGCGTTCTTGACGCTTCCGCTTACTCATTTTAGTTGGATCAGCAACTTTGAAGAACCTTGGAGCTAACTCGACCAGCCACTTTGGGTCAATCACAGTCACTTCCCTCATGTACTCTTTGGTCGTCATCACAAGATCATGATATATAACCCAGTCTGGTTGTCTCTGGAACAAGGCACTGCTCGGGTGTATATAAACCGGTTGATTCTCCACTAGCGTCCTGTAACCTTCTTGTGGATCTTTTCTTGCTCCATGGAAGAAGAATCCTGCTGTGATTGCTTTCCTTATCTTCGTGAAGTTCTTCCCCGCACTTACCACATCTAGCTTATATCTGTAAACATCAAAACAATCACACGTTAAGAGACTAGACTTGTCATACACTAACAAACTTAAGGTCGATATGCTAGTTTAGCTTTGTTACTTAAACGTTAAGAGACTAGAATTGTCACACACACAACAAAACGTAAGGTCAATGCTAGTTTAGTTACTTACTTGTCCATAATGCTGAGAAGCTGTTTCCTCACGTCTTGAGCACGTCGTAATGATCGTGACTGAATGAAGTTCTCAAAACACCATGGACCTGAGAAGTTCTTAGCCTTCCAAGCCTCATATACAGCTAACAATGTCAAGTGGTCACCTTCAGGCTGGAAAAACTTTGCCCGCTTTTGGTCTGCTTGAGCTTGCTTCTCCCTCGGTCTGTAAAATATGTTGCCCGTCTGAATCATAGCAATCATCGTCAAAATCTCATCGCTGCACCCAAGATCCACACTCGCTAGCAACATTTTGGAGAGCGGTGGTTCAAGAGGAAACTCAGCCATTTTTCTACCTAGCTTTGTCAACAATCCTTCCTCGTCCAAAGCTCCCAGGCTGTACAACTGTTCCATAGCAGAGATCAATGCCTGCGGTTGGGGTGGATCCATGAAGTCAAACGACAACAGGTCATTGATACCCATTGCTTTCATGGTCAGGGTTGTCATTCCAAGATTAATCCTCTGGATTTCAGGGATTGATGTAGGAGGCATCTCATTACGGTATGCGCTCTCCGTGTAGAGACGGTAACATTTCCCAGGACCAGTACGACCAGCACGCCCAGCCCTCTGCTTCGCTGATGCCTGTGAGATTGGCGTTATGACAAGCGATTCTAGTCCTTGCTTCGGATTATACACGTTCTGCTTTGCAAACCCAGGATCAACAACATAGTATATTCCATCTATTGTCAAGGAAGCTTCTGCAATATTTGTAGCTACAACTACTTTCCGCGTACCAGGAGGGGGAGGATCAAATATTCTAGACTGCATTTCACTAGGAAGGGCACTGTAAACAGGAAGTATGATGAGTTCAGGAACGTTTTTACCTAGATTTTTCATTCTCTCGTACAGAGACTGGCATGCAGAATCAATTTCTTCCTGTCCAGTCAAAAAGAGAAGAATGTCACCCTCTGGTTCAGTCAAGTGGATCTGAAGAACTGTGATCAGAGCTGCATCCAAGTAATCGCTTTCTGGCTGTTTGGTATACAGTATCTCTACAGGGAAGGTTCTTCCAGGGATTGTAAAAATGTTGCAGTTGAAGAAATACCCAGAGAATTTCTCTGCATCCAAAGTGGCGGATGTGACTATCAGACGAAGGTCAAGCCTGCGTTTCAACAGCTTCTTTAGAAGACCAAACAACACATCAGTGTGAATTGTTCGCTCGTGAGCTTCATCAAGCATTATAACAGAGTACTGAGAGAGGTTTTCATCGATCAGAATCTCCCTAAGAAGCATACCATCAGTCATGTACTTGATCACCGTATCTGGTCCAGTACAATCCTCAAACCGAATCGCATACCCTACCTCTTCTCCCAAACGACAACCAAACTCCTCAGCTACTCTCTTTGCAACGGACATTGCTGCGACCCTCCGAGGCTGAGTACACCCAATCTTTCCTTTTGTTGTGTAACCTGCTTCAGCAAGATACTGTGTCACCTGTGTTGTCTTCCCTGACCCAGTCTCACCAATAACCACCAAAACTTGATTATCGTGCACAGCCTGTATCAGCTCCTTTTTCAGCTTGTATATAGGAAGGCTCTCCCTTTGCTCCTGGATAGAAAGCTTTGACCTTTGTCCAAAAGTTGGAGTTTTCCCAAAAGCATCCTTCTTCCATTCAGGCATGTCATAAGCCGACAATCCGACACCTCTGAGCTCCTGAGCAAGATGCCTTTCACCAGTTTCAGGCATAGGATCTTCCCAAGGACGATTCAGATCCTTAGGGATTGAGTCAAGCATTGTCCTTTGCTGCTGTTCCCTCATTTCTCTCCTCTCCTTGGTGAGCGCAGACTGAAGTGCAGCTGCACGACTCAAGGAACCTTCGGGATTTTTAAAGATCTTAACAGGAGACATGTCAACAGAGTACCTGGTTTGCCCCTGCAAGAAAGCAGGTTCGTCTTCGTTCATCTCAATCTCAAGCTCTTCTTCAGCACCTTCCTCCTGATAAAGCATCCCATCTCCGTCCTCATCGTAATCTGGAAACTCAGTCGCTTTCAAGGCACCAGAAGCAATGATCTGCTTCGCTTCCCATCTCTCAGGAGAGCTCATCTTCTTCAGTGGCCTACGTGAAGGCGCGGCTTCACTCTCCTCAACAATCCGGATCCCTGAAATCCCAGTCTTGGTGACTTGCCCATCCTTTGGTCTATACGATGGAAGACTCCTAGCCGAATCATCACCCTCTGTAGGCTTCTTCAGAGGGATCAAATCTCTTCCCGTGTTCTGATCAACATCCTTCATAGAAAGACTATACTTACCACCATCCTTAATAGATACTACTTTGACGTAAACCTCCATATCCCGCTTCACAATACTCCCTGCCTCAACCCTCCTAGTAGCCATCTGAGAAACATGAACTAAACCTTCTTTTCCTCTAAACCTATCGAACTGAACAAAACAGCCCGAGTCCATCACCCTAGTTACTCGACCCTTGTATACCTGATACAACTCTGGCTCATCCACACCACGGCCTTCATTATCCTCCGCACGCCGATCTCTACGCCTATCACTTCTCCCATCTTCACCTTCATCACCTCCACGATGCCTACCACTTCTCCTATCTTCACCTTCATCATCTCCACGAGCTCTGTCTCTGTGCCGGTCCCTTCTATCATCTCGATCCCTATCCCTACCGGAATCTCTCCGATCCCTATCTCTATCCCTGCCGGAATCTCTCCGATCCCGACCCCTGTTTCGATCCTCCTCTCTCTGTCGCTCCCGAGCTTCTTGTTCGATCTCTTTCTCGAGCTCCCTGACTCTGTCTTTCGTGTCTTTTATGGCCAGACCTTTGAATCTCCCCTCTTCGCCATCCTGTTGCTTCTTCTTCTCAGACTTGGGCTTGGGTGGGTAAATCCCGTGGATTACGGTTAAGAGCGAGCGAACGAAGTAGTCCGGCAACTCTGCGCCGTCCTCCTTGAGCTTCTTATCGAATTCGTCGACGGTCTCGGAGCGGCGGCCAAGATGGATTATGTACTCGGCCAAATCCTTGTTCGCGTCTCGCAGATGCGTCTCCAGTTCGTTGCAGACATTGGAGACGAGAGAGAGATGGTTGAGCTCTTTTAGCTCCTTCTTCTCCATGGCCGAAACCAAAAACGAACACCCGCAAGAGTATTGAAGACGATTCGATCGAACAGGTTTTCTATCTGGTAATCGATTTCTAGGGTTCTGTTTTTTCGTCACTCTAAAGACTAAACTGCTTTCATTAACACATATGTAAACGAGATAATTATCCGACTCTTCCGAACGCTGCGTTTTTAAATGTGTTTATGGTTATTATCTCTTGGGGAACTTTTCCTTTTTAGGTTTTCTAATTGGGCAGCTGCAAATTGATTGTACCTGTGCTTTGCTCTTGGGTTTTGTATTTGTAAGCCCGATAAATCAAAACTTGTTTTTCCTTTTTCCTTTTCCCAAACTCATGGTTTTTTCCCTTTTCTATTATAACTTCAAAGTCAACAATGGGCTTACAATTCTATTACGATAAGACTTCTATTCGGCTCAATTTTATTTTATATATAACAAGTGTTTTATTGACATTAGTGAACCTGTCCAGAATGTGAACTCTTTTTCTTAGTCCATTCTTGTTTTTTCTTTTCTCAAATTTAGATCCGTATATTAAATTAACATTGGCGGATTTTCAGGTTTTTACCGGTTTTATGTAAAAATATTATATGATGGTTAGTGATTTACATGGAAAAATAGGAAAAAACGGAAGTTTAAAAGAGCATACATCTGTAGAACCGGAGATATTAAAAGAATAGGTGGTTGACTGTCTCTTTAGAAACTCCACATCATAGAACAGCTCAAATCCGTACTCAAATGATGGTAATAAAATTTTGATAAATAACCGTCCATCCGGACAATACTTGTCAAATAAAGTGATGTAATTTGCCAAAAATTTTAATTTTTCGCACATAACTATGAAAAATGGTAATATTCAGTACTATAATATATTATTCTATTTGCAATTAATTTCTCTTAATTTTTTTGTTTATTTCATTCATGCTTAATATTATATTATACAGAATTATTTTGAAAATGATCCAGGACATTTTTAACCTAGATAAGATTACTAAAATGATCCATCCTCTCTTGTAATAAAGTTTTTCTAACAAAAGGAAAAAAATCATAAGAGAGGATGGTGTCACCTAACTTCTAAAATATGAACCACATGAGGAAACCGAGACACAAACTCAAATATTTTCCATTAAAAAAGCATGAAGAACAATAAAAATTTAGAAAAATTATAAACAATTTATCCAAAAAAGTATGACAAGATATCACATAGGTTCAATCAAATAAAATTTATAGAAAACATTGTGAAGTTGTGTTTTTGTATAAAATAAAAATTTTAAGTTTATTAGATTTTTCCTCTTTTTTCTTTTTTTTTGGACAAAAGATTTTTCCATATTTTTGACTAGTATTGTAATACCTAACAACATGCGATATATGCATTCCCAATTGTACCACGTTCAAATAGAAAATCTAAGAAAAGCCACCTAATTCTTCATTCTTTTACTACATCCAAAGAACAAAAATTCTCACCTTTTTTTCAACTTTTCACAAGTGGGCATTTCTGAGGTCCTGAAGCCCAACCAAAGAGCCTCTCTCTCTTCTGTTTACTCAAGACTCCACAAGAACCACACAAATTCATAACTCTTATGCTTACGCTAACACAAAGAAGCATCCAAACTCAATCCTCTCACCTCCACCTCACGTTCCCTGGAGCCACCATCACTAACCCTCTCACTCGTCTCCTGAAATCAAAATCCATTATGCAACACCATTTTCATCATCCTCAACATCACCATCATCTTCTTCATCATCCATGGCCCATATCTCATCTCTGTAGATTCTCATCTCTCTACCTTCTCCTCACTTTCCCCTCTTGACACCCTCTTCTTCTTCTTCCCAGTCATGACTCTTCCTTATGGTTTCTCTTCGGTTAGAAACCACTCGCTTCTACTTAAGACCTCTCACCTCTGCGTACCAAGATCAGCTATCGGTTGTTTCTCTCCCAAGGAATCTCTCTTCTTCAAGAAGAACAGTGCCTTATTCCTTTCTCCCCGGAAACACACTTCTCTTCCGCTGAAACTCGTCTGCCCTTTAGCTAGCTTCTCTTCTTATGCCGAGGGAGAAGAGCAACACCATGGCGATCAGCAGATACAGAATTCTCACCAATCCTCTACCAACTCGACCGAATCAGATGGGAAAGGTAATGCAGAAGTTACTGGCGACTTCTCCGGAATGGCTAATGCCTTTAACATTTCTTCCAAAACAGCGAGGGCAATCACCCTAGTCATCGCCTTCTCTGCTCTCTCCTTACCACTCTGCATGAAATCCCTGGGACAAGGACTCGCTCTCAAGACCAAGCTCCTCTCCTACGCGACACTACTCTTCGGTTTCTACATGGCGTGGAACATCGGAGCTAATGATGTGGCCAATGCCATGGGGACTTCTGTTGGATCTGGAGCCCTGACAATCCGGCAAGCTGTGATGACCGCTGCAGTTCTTGAATTCTCAGGTGCCCTTTTGATGGGAACTCACGTGACTAGCACGATGCAGAAAGGTATTCTCATGGCCAATGTGTTCCAAGGGAAAGATATGTTGCTCTTCGCTGGTCTTCTCTCTTCCTTGGCTGCTGCTGGAACTTGGTTACAGGTTCCCCCATCTTACCTTTCGCTTCTTCCTCACTAGTTTCAAGAAAAGGTTTAGTAAAGTTAGTACCTTCGAGGATGGCAATGGAAAAATATACAAGTACAGAACCTAAATGCATGCACTGCCTGAAAACAATTATGCTTCTTCCTCACTACTTTTAAAAAGCAGATTTTTGGGAAAAACTTTTCCCAAAATGATACAAGTAGTAGAGAACCTAATGGTGAAAAAGATTTGTGTAATTGTGAATTTAACAGGTGGCTTCTTACTACGGATGGCCAGTATCCACAACTCACTGTATCGTCGGATCAATGGTTGGGTTTGGATTGGTCTACGGTGGAGCTGGTGCCGTCTTCTGGAGTTCTTTAGCTAAAGTGGCTTCATCCTGGGTCATCTCTCCTCTAATGGGAGCTCTAGTCTCCTTTCTTGTCTACAAATGCATCAGGAGAGTAAGTAAAACCAAACAAATCAATCCCAAGAACCAAACTTCGTATTACTCAAGTCATGCTTAACCTTGTCGTTACATTTCCACACTGTTCTTTTGGTCCTGTGTGCAGTTTGTTTACAGTGCACCAAACCCGGGACAAGCGGCTGCAGCAGCAGCTCCTGTAGCTGTGTTCGTAGGTGTGGCAAGCATTTCCTCAGCCGCATTTCCTCTCAGCAAGATCTTCCCCATAGCTCTGTCACAAGCCTTAGCCTGTGGAGCAGCAGGAGCCATAATCTTCGACAGAATCATCCGGAACAAGCTCGGTCACCTTCTGGCTAAAACCAAATCACTGGAGACATCGCAAAACCAGCCCAAAAGCATCGGTTTCCTCTCCGATATCGCAGGTCCTACAGGTACTCAGCTGGAGATAGTCTACGGAATCTTTGGCTACATGCAAGTCCTCTCCGCCTGCTTCATGTCGTTCGCTCACGGAGGCAACGACGTCTCCAACGCAATCGGACCTTTAGCCGCCGCGTTGAGCATCCTCCAAAGAGGAGCAGCTGCAGGCGGAGAGATCGTGATCCCAATGGACGTTCTCGCATGGGGAGGATTCGGGATCGTTGCGGGTCTCACCATGTGGGGATACAGAGTGATCGCGACGATCGGGAAGAAGATCACTGAGCTCACACCGACGAGAGGGTTCGCGGCGGAATTCGCCGCAGCGTCGGTGGTTCTGTTCGCTTCGAAACTGGGGCTTCCGATTTCGGCGACTCATACGCTCGTTGGAGCTGTGATGGGTGTTGGATTCGCGAGAGGGCTTAATAGCGTGAGAGCAGAGACGGTGAGAGAGATCGTTGCTTCGTGGCTCGTCACGATACCCGTCGGAGCTACACTCGCCGTGATCTACACTTGGGTTTTCACCAAGATCTTATCTTTTGTATTGTGAGTTTCTCTGTTTTTTTTTGTTTTTGTTTTCGGATCTTTGGTTTTCTGATACGAAGAACATGAAACTGTTCTTCTTCTATGTTGTTGGTTTGATTGATTCGAATTTAAAAAACCCTAAAAATTGTCTGTGGAGATTGTTCTCTGAGATTATGATCTTCCGATTTCAATCTGATTTTTCACCGATCGGTGAAGTCTGTATGATCGGTTGAGCTTTCCTCGTTCAGTGTTCGTCTCTGTTCAGAGTAAAACAGAGTTTAGAGTTGATTACTTTAAAAACGTCTTGCTGTTTGTTTCTTGACCGGAGCAACGTCGAATCTTCTAAACGAGGGCGTTTTATGTTAAGTTGTTTTCGTGAGACGCGCGCATCTCTTGCTTTTCGTACACGCGTCCCCAAGAAAACTCGACATGACTTGCTTCTCTAATGACGAAACTACCCTTACACGCATCGTCAGTTCAGCGTTCTCAAAGTAGAGATCCGAGGGTATTGTAGTCAAATCGAGAACTGTCGTTGCCACGAATTAGAGATATCTCATATCTTTGCTTCTCTGGTTCTACTTCTTCCATGTTTGCATTGGTGCTCCCATGGCGGCGGTTATCGGAAACGTGGCGCTGTTACTTGACGTTAACTCTCACCGTACGGTGGTTACTGATCGGAGAATTCGATTGGCTGTGGTTGACGTGATTTTCAATTTACCGAAGAGAGATTCGCACAGTCACTACGCGGCTCTCTCCTCCAGTAAGCCTCTTGAATCGGACGGAGAGGCTCGGATTCGGCGGTTTTCGGCTCGCGGAAAGGCGAATTCCAGGGCTAACGCCGTCGATTTCGACGACGCGGGATCCAGCGACGAGGAAAGCGGCGACGGAAAGGAGACTGACGATGAGGAGGAGGAGGAAGGTTACGATGTGGAGAAGGAGATGAAGAGGATAGCTAAGGAATTGCAGGATATGAATGAGCTCGAGAGGAAAGCAGAGGAGTTGCAGTATAAGATTGATGAAGAAGGGGAAGATTCAGAGGAGAAGAAGAGGATGAGAGTGAAAAGAGAACTCGAAAAGGTAACTTTTTTTTTTTATGGTTCTCTCTGTTCACTCATTGATATTACTGAGACAAAAGTTTCCAAATTTCACTTTCGTTTTGCTTCAAAATGCTCCTGAACGCTCTTAAGATTAGTTTACTTGGGGATCCAAGTGAGGTTAAAGTGGAAGTTTCTGAAAAAAGAACGCACTTTTCAAGAGTTTGAGATGTGCTCATTGAGGAGGTTGGTGAGAGCAGGTAGCGCAGGAGCAAGCAGAGAGGAGGAAAACTGCGGAATTGATGTTTGAATTGGGTCAAAAGGCTTACGGTAAAGGAATGTATGGACGAGCAATCGAGTTTCTTGAAGGAGCTCTTACTATTATCCCAAGGCTAACGCTCTTTGGTGGTGAGGTCGGTTTGAAAACACCATTTTAGGTACACTTTTATTTCGGTTTTTGAAACAGTTTCGATTTGCTAATGGTCTTTGGGGGGATTTGATTGATTTGCCAGATTCAAATTTGGTTAGCTATGGCATATGAGGCCAATAATCGCCACGCTGATTGCATTGATCTTTATCAGCAACTAGAGAAGAGACACCCGAGTCCTGGTATTCGTCGTCAAGCTTCTGAGCTTAGGTATATCTTGCAAGCTCCTAAGCTCAAGATTTCTCAGGAGGAAATGGTTACCATACCCATGATCGGTTCAAGCTACGACAGGTAAACAAAACTGGTTTTTCGAATCATTCACTTAGAACCCAAGTTAAGAAGAACTTAAGCTTCCAACGGTTTGACTTTAATGTTCTGTGTCCTCATGGCTAATGTTCTTTGTGTTGTGTGCACAGCTATGCAGTGACATGGAGTGACAAGGAAAGGGATAAGGACAGGCGAATGAATGAGTCGACTACAAATCAGCTCAACACGAGTGAAGACTTTCTAGGAAAGCTCTTAGTTTGGCGACCGCCTGTCGGTATGGAGAAGAACCAGGTCTTTTGGCTTTCTCTGACACTCTGGTTTGGTTTGGTTGGAGCAGCACTTTTGCTACAAAGATAAGTGAAAGAAATGGAAAAAGAACGCTTTGTCGCAGGTTTGGTACTGTTTCGTCTTGCCCACTTATCTTGTAATTATATTTGATTGGCATGTATAAATTTGCAAGTATATGAAATCATATTTCATTGTAGATAAAAGTGTTTGACGTCTGAAATTATACCACTTTGTTCTGTATTACTATTGTAATTGTCAATTCCATTATTTACAAAAGTGGGACGAAGAGGAGAAAAGAAGTTTTGGGGAGTTTGAGGTAAAAAAACTCCAGAGCACGCTTGAAGAAGTTTGAAAATTCAAGTCACGTGTCTTGGGAGTTGAGACAAGCATCAAGTCACGTGTCTGTGTATTGACTACAATTCTGTGTCGTAATGTGAACTTCCTCGAGTCGGAGAACATGTGTTGGGTAAAATGAAAGAAAATACAAATAGTTTATAGATTTGTGTACTCACTAATTCTGTATAATATTAAAAGGTACATTGGCTGTTGTGTATCGTGTGTGGCTGCTTGTTCTTAGACCTACATCCCTAGTTTCTCAAAGGGACCATATATATGAGATGCAAAAATTTGCATGAGTATCTAGATTTAAAATTTTCAGCTAGAGAAACACAAAGAGTGAGAGAGTAAGCTACAGAACTAAAGCAGATTAGAAATGGGTATATCATTTAATAAAGAAGCGAGATGTCTAGCGTCTGATCCAGCTAATCCTCAACCCCACCAAGTTGAGGAAAACTCTCCGTGTGGTTGCGTTAATTGCGGCGAAGTGCTTAGCCAAGATTGCTACAAGTATCCAAAGAAAGTTAGACACATATATCACTCCCAACATCCTCTCACTCTCATTGAACGGGATGATGAAACCGGGATCGCAATATCATCAGAGCAAGGGAAGTCCGAATTCGTCTGCAATAAGTGCAACTGGTGTGGAGGAGAGCTAAAAGAAAGTTTTTATCGTTGTTCTATCTGCGGCTTTTGCTTGGATATTGATTGCGCTTTCGAAACTCCACCTCTAACCATCACAAATCCAAAAAGTCATCACCATCCACTCGTTTTCTTCCCTCGACCATTTACACTCCCATGTGATGCTTGTGGGTTGGTCAACGTTTCCGACCCGGTTTATACTTGCTTCCAATGTCATTACGTGGTCCATCTGAGTTGTATCGACTTACCACGCGAGATAAAGATCACGCGTCATCCCCATCGCCTCTCTTACACTCCATACTTTCAACCTCAAGTTTCAACATGTCAGATCTGCTACAAGGCGGTTGATATCAAATATGGCCAGTATGCATGCCATCATGAGGAATGTTCTTATGTAGCCCATTCTAAGTGTGCAACGCATGAGAACGTATGGGATGGAAATGAGCTCGAATGGGAACCCGAAGAGACCAATGAAATTGAAGATATTGCCCCATTCGGAAAGGTGGGTGTGGATATGATCAAATACTTTTGCCATGAACACCATCTTAAGCTCCAGAGGTACGATAGGCTTAGAGACGCAGATAAGCAATGCGAGGCGTGCATCTTTCCTATCGACTCTCGTGATTTCTACGCTTGTATGCAATGCGATTTCTATCTCCATGAGGTATGTGCTAATCTTCCTAGAAAATTGAGTCATGCATCACATCACCACCCTCTTGTTCTAGAACCATCTCCTCCAAGCGGAAACAGGTATTGTTCAACTTGTCGCCGAGAGTTTAGCGGTTTTCAGTACAAGTGCTCTAGAGATCATTGCCCAAGCACCGGGCCAAGTTTCAAGGTAGATATTCGATGCATTCTGCTTCCCCATGTTTCCAGTTATAAATGTCATGAACATCCCCTCTTCATCAACACATGCTTTACCAGGGACGATTGGTTTTATTGTAATGGTTGCAAGGGGTCAAGGAAAGATTACGTCTCTCGTCTAGAATGTACTCTATGCGAATTTATGCTGTGTTATTCCTGCGCTACCATTCCAGATGAGGTGTACTACAAACATGATGAACATCCCCTCTCCATTTGCTATGGAGAAGAAGTGGACGATGACACCTATTGGTGCGAGACTTGTGAGAAAATGTTGGATCCTGCTGATTGGTTCTACACATGCACACAATGCTGCATTACTATCCACCGTAAGTGCATAATGGGAAGAATGGGATCCTCTGTTTATATGAAGCATGGCTCTACATTCAACGATGGTGGTCAAGACCTGAAAATTGTTCCTAATAGTAGTAACACTAGACCGATTTGCTGTGGGTGTGTCAAACGTTGCCGCGATATCATTTACTACAAGCATCAAGAGAGGTCTTTTTGTTCTACCATGTGTGCATGGAATTACAGAGGCTGATATAAGGCGCTGCCGTTATTGGATATCTCTGTTGTTCTCTCTGTTTTTTCTTAAGACTCGTATCAATAAACCACTGCTAAACATTACTTTTTCAAAAATTTATTCAATTCTCTACATCTCTTCTACAGAACGAATGTTACTCTACAGCTTGTCATTTAACGCAGGTCCTTTTGGATTCTGAATCCGCTAAACCGATGAATGAAATTATCTAGCTTCGAGGAACAATGATTTCCGATTCAAAGCCTTACTAAGACTATTGTCTGAACCACGGTCTAGAGACAAGTATAGATTCCCTAATACATCAATAAAGATTTCTCAACATTGGTCTCTAGTTTAAGTTATGAATGTTTAAGTTTTCAAAGGTTAAATTAATTGAGATGATAATGGACTTTCGAGAATCCTTCTTACCTTTTATGATATATATGTTATGCTTATGTTTGATTTTAATATGATATGCCAAAATATTGTTGAAATTTTGATAGAATTTATTTTATTTTTTGAATTTGAATTTGCACATTTGTTGAAATCTGAATTCTGCATATTTTATTGTTTAAATTCGAAGTTTTGCATATTTTATTTGTTTAAATCTAAATCGCGAACATTTTATTATTTAGATTTGTTTATTTACATGATATTTTCTGTGATCCATATTTGTTAAATAGTTAAAATAATCATTGTTTCACACGTTTTTTTTAAGAACATAAATCTAAGTCGTTTTCCATTTTGCACAGTTATTCTTATTTTATCTTATTTTTTATTATATTAGATTCTGCGCATCGTTACATGAGTGAAAATTTAAAATTTAAAATTTGATAATCCGTGTAACATAATTTATATATTTAGATTTTTGTAAAAATTTACGTTAAATTATACAAAAACCATTTTTATAATTCACAATTGAGAAACTAGAAAAACCTAGAAAAAGGATTGTATAATTTATGAATAATCTTTTCTTTTTATACTAAGATTGTAATAATTATTTCTTTTAAAAAAACAACAACCTTTTTCTTTTTAGTAATAATCTATTAACTTTCTAAATATTCTTTTATTAATCTTATTATATATTACATTTTTTTTTGTTTAACGTTAAAACTCAAAACCTAGAGAAACGATTATCTTATTTAAGAATAATCATTTCTTTTTTACTAAGATTGTAAGGCTCATCTATTAGAAACGATTATCTTATTTAGGAATAATCTTTGTTTTACTAAGATTGTAAAGCTCATCTATTAGATGCTTTTAGAATTACTTGTAGACTAGGATTACTCTCATTTATTCTTCTCTCTTTCTCTTCTATTTACAACAACATTGTTCATCGTGTATTCATGGGAGTATGTGAGGTTGATTGTTCTCACATTTGTTCAACTAAAATAAACACAAAGGGGTGAAGAAAAAAACCTACAAACCAATAAAGCAGAACAGAAATGGGCATACAGTTTTTTAAAGAAGCACGATGTCTATTGTCAGATCCAGCTAACCCTCACACCCTCACCTATGAAAATGGCGGAGGCCTATCGTCCGATTGCTTTAAGTGCGGAAAACAACAGCCTTTAAGTGAAGATTTTCATTACTGTTGCACCACTTGCAATGTGGAGTTCCACAGCACGTGCTACGACTTGCCAAGGAAGCTAAGACACATTTACCACTCCCAACATCCTCTCACTCTCATTGAATCGTCAGATGAAACAACTGGGACCGAAATATCAGAGCATGGGAAGTCTGAATCCGTCTCCAGTAAATGCAACTGGTGTGGAGGAGATCTTGACAAAATTTTCTATAGCTGTTCTATATGTGGCTTTTGCTTGGATTTTAATTGTTCGTTCGAAACTCCACCTCTAACTATCACATATCCAAATAGTCATCACCATCCACTCGTTTTCTTCCCTCGGCCATTTTTACTCCCATGTGATGCTTGTGGGGTGGTCAACGTTTCCGACCCGGTTTATACTTGCTTCCAGTGTCATTACGTGGTCCATCTGAGTTGCATCGACTTACCACGCGAAATAAAGATCATGCTTCATCCCCATCGTCTCTCATACACTCCATATTTTGAACCTCAAGTTTCAACATGTCAGATCTGTTACAAGGCGGTTAACATAAAGTATGGCCAGTATGCTTGCTATCACGAGGGATGTTCTTATGTAGCTCATTCTAAATGTGCAACGCATAGTTACGTATGGGACGGAAATGAGCTCGAGTGGGAACCGGAAGAAACCAATGAAACTGAAGATAGTGCGCCATTCCAAAAGGTGGGAGTGGATATGATCAAATACTTTTGTCATGAACACCATCTGAAGCTCCAGAGGTACAACAGGGATAGAGACGCAGATAAGCAATGCGAGGCGTGCATCTTTCCTATCGACTCTCGTGATTTCTACGCTTGTACGCTGTGCGATTTCTATCTCCATGAGGTATGTGCTAGTCTTCCTCGAAAATTGGGTCATGCTTCACATAATCACCCTCTTTTCCTAGAAACATCTCCTCCAAAAGACAACATGTCCTGTTCAATTTGCTGTCGAGAGTTTAGCGGTTTTCAGTACAAATGTCATAGAGATGACTGCCCAATCATCGGTTTCCATGTAGATATTCGATGCATTTTGGTTCCAAATGTTTCCAGTTATAAATGTCATGAACATCCCCTATTCATCAACACACGCTTTAGCAAGGAGGACTCATTTTACTGCAATGGTTGCACAAGGAAAGATGCAATGTCTAGTCTACAATGTACTCTGTGCGAATTTAAACTGTGTTATCCCTGCGCGACCCTTCCAGATGAGGTGTACTACAAACATGATGAACATCCTCTCTTCCTACGCTATGGAGAAAAATTGGATGACACCTATTGGTGTGAGACTTGTGAAAACATGATAGACCCTGCGGAATGGTTCTACGCATGCACACAATGCTGCATCACTATCCACTCTGATTGCATATCGGGATCCTTTATTTATATGAAGCATGGCTATACATTCCGTGATGGTACTAAAAACCTGGAAGTTGTTCGTAATACTAGTAACACTCGACCGGTTTGCCAGGCCTGCCACGACCGTTGCTCCTATTCTGTATACTTCAAGGATCAAAAGCGGTTTTTTTGTTCTACAATATGTGCATGGATTTGCCATCTCAAACAAAAATGGATACCATTGTGATGAACTTTCTTTGCGCATTATATCTTTATTGTTGTTTTTCATTGACTTGTATCCATAAACTACTGGTATACAATAAACTTTGATAAATGGTCTACATCTCCTCTACACAATGAATGTTAATCTACATCATGTTATGTATCGCGTATGTGGTTCGATTTCTAACTCTATACAAAGTTCTACTTATTCGATTACATGATTTATGTCGCTTATAGTGATTTGAGTCATTCTTACTTTTAACAATTAGCTGCCTTCAAGGAACAATGATTTCCGAAAATCTTATAACGATTTCACGCTTTGGTTTTGGTTTCAGAATTGAATTATGCTACAGACGAACGTACCATTCCGAAAAGAAACAAAACAACCCATACTTGTAACATTAATATTTTAGCATTCTATTACTCAAAACCTAGTGTTTCATTTTCAAGTGAGATATCGGCCATCGCTCTCTAATTTTCGAAAAATGGTGAATGCAATACTAACTTTATCTTCCAAAATAAAAAGTGCTATTGATCCAAACACAGATGGTACGTAAACTGAGTTTCTTTGATTTGGATACTCATTTACCAAATCTCTTTTTAGTTTAAGAGTTACTCTATTTCCGAAACTTCTCCTCCCCACTCTCTTATCCTATCATCAGCCATTGCAGCCTACATAACCACACATATATCGGTTGCATTAGGAACATCGAAGGCTTTATCTAGAGACAAGTATAGATTATCTTTTTTAATGTTGTTGACTTATACCTCTTTGTCCCAATTTGTTGTGCAGATCATCCATGTCAAGACTATTGTCTGCACCACGGTTCCCGTCAACATCCCACACCAGATTCCCTAATACATCAATAAAGATTTCTCAACATTGGTCTTTAGTTTAAGTTATGAATGTTTAAGTTTTCAAAGGTTAAATTAATTGAGATGATAATGAACTTTCGAGAATCCTTCTTACCTTTACACCAAACCCAAACGTGTATCCTAACAATAGACCAAAGGGTATTCCAAACACGTAATAGCATACGATGTTAACGTACGCCACCACTGCTTGCCATCCAGCTCCCACAGCCACCCCTGATTTTTCCATTTTATTATCATATTTTCCATCGGATTTATTAAATATGCTTCTCACATAACCAAAGACTTATTCTCGTAAAATGAAACGAACGAGTTTTGATTTTAAGATAGTTTACCTGATAGGACAGGTTGAACATTGTTGATGACAATGGAGAGTGCAAGTATTGGTGTGAGTTCTTTGACAAGAGTGATGACTTCTGCATCGGCCACAAAAAATGATGGATATTTATTTCTAAAGATGAGTAGCACGGCCGATACAACGACTCCAATCAGCGTCGATGTTATCACTGCTACTACTAGTGAGAACTTGGCGGTTCTTGGATGGTTTGCTCCTAATTCGTTTGACACTCTCACACTGCACCAGTTTGAGATCATTTCAAGTGATGTAACATGTATTTTAAGTTATACCAAGGAGAGGTTAAAAAAATAAAAGGTTCTGACTTTTGCACGTGTTTTACCTGACGGCTGTGTTCATCCCAATTGCAACCATGGCGGTCCATCCCAAAATGTTCATGCTTCAGTTTCAAATTTCGTTATGAAAAGAAAAAACAAAAAAATTAGATACATAAATCCAACGAGAATAATAATCTTTTTACTATATAATACTTTTATGTTTACATCGATTATGTGTATGCCGACGACAAAATACTGAGCAAGTTGTTTAAGAAAAAAACAAGTTAACGAGCAGCAAGTGGACGTATTCGACAGTCGATTTTGGTTTTTTGATTGTCCTTTCGTGTATATATTTATGTCGAATTAAAATGATAAAAAAAGTAAAACTTTGCAGACCGCCGAAATTAAAAGTAAGTTTAATAATAATCCAATCAAATTATTTAACTAGTAGGGTTTCACTGCCCAAGAAAGCAACGACTATAGATGACAACAACAAAAAGATAACGTACAGTTAAGTCTACCATGCTGCATGGTCTATGCACGATGTATTAAATTATAAATTTCTTAAAGAAGATCTTGATTGATGATAACTTTTTTAAAGGAAGAACTGAACATCATCTAAGTGCGTAAGTGACTTTTAAACCCAAAATGACGTGAATTAACGTGTATAGTAAAAATTACTACTCAAATCAAGTTTAGTTTTTACCAGATGGAGAGTGCGGCCACTGACACTTCAGCATTCTTCAAATATCCAGCAAATAATATGATTGCCATAAAATACCAAACCTCCAAACTTCAAAGTAAAAAAAAAAAAAATCAGTTTAAACTAACGATCAATAATAGCAATATTAATCAACGAGACAGGTCGGGTGAGTTCTGGTCGGGTATAGACTCACCAGAGCATAACAGCAGAAGCCAAAGACAATCTAACGAAACTCCACAAGTTATGAAAAGCTTCCCATGATAGTCCAGACCAAGCTTCACCGCACGTGCCACTAAATATGTACACGAGCTGTGCCACGTCAATGAACCACCACGAGGCGTTAAGCACAACGGCTAGACCCGCCATGCCCCACTTGAGCTTCTCCATGACAAACCACGTGAGGGGCACGTGGAGAACAAGTGCAGCCGCGGAAATAGCGGCCATGACCATTATCTTGCTTTGCGACTGGAGAAATTTAGCGGTTGGGAAATTAACGGCGTATGCGAAGATTTGAGGGATCATGTAGATGGAAAAGATTCCGGCGGCGCTAGAGATCGCCGGGGTTTGACCGATTGACGCGAGGATTGGGGCGGCGAAGATGTAGAGGAGAGAGAGGATAACAGCGGTCACGTTTAGGATCACCCATGATCGTTGCAGGTAAACGCCAAGCATAGACAATTTCCCCGCTCCAAACGCTTGCCCACATAGCGTTTCCAACGCACTTCCCATTCCAAGCTAAATCACATGATTCACGTCACAAACTCACAATCCCACCGCATATACGTTATTACAAAGAAAAAAAAGGTACTATTTAAGAATATTAAGATGTGAAATGTTTGGCTGAAAATATAACTTTGTTTTTTGGTAAAATATATAACTCTTTTCATAGATACACGATTGGTTGATTACAAAGTCAAAGTTTGTACTCGCACCCATTTGCAACTTTGTTAAGCTATATAATTTATTTTTTACAACAATTTTGTTTTTTTCATTTGGTTTGCCTTTGTATTTATATTTTCGAAACGATATTTAATAATAACTTGGTGATAAATCGATTAATATTTTTTTTTTTTGTGGCAGGCGTTGCATACTAGATGTCGTAACGTCAACCTCGTATTTTCACAAATACTATTTTAAAATTTTGACATAAAAATGCAAATAAAAATCTAAAAGAGGTAAAGAAATTCATAAAACTAAGTAAGCCAGCTGGCTCGATTTATGCACTAGGCTTAATTTCTATGATAACCAAATAACTTTGGAAATTAAATAGTTGGCATTTATATTTATATTGTGAGGACAATTCTACACCTTTGCCATATTCTTAAACGAAACCACAAATACACATAAATGGTCATTCACCTAATTGTAATTTCACTTTATGTGTATATGTCCTGATTTATCTATGCACTACTGTGAAGAGTTTTTGAATACTGAATAAAACGAAACAAAATAAAATGTTAGAAATATATTCTAAAATAAATGTAAACCAAATTAAACATTTTGAATGATAAACGCAAACTCGCAAAGTGTCATAAGGGGTGTGATGTAACTTACCATGATGCCGAAGGAGAATCCGGCGATAACAGAGTTTTCAACGGAGACGGCGGCGAGAGCGATGGTGCTGACGTGGCCGGCGAAGACCTGAGTAACGGCGCCAAGAGAATATTGGTTCAAGGACGTGAAAATGGCGGGACCGGCAAGGTACCATAGCTTTTTGGCCTCCACGTTAAACTCTTTGACGAATCCACCGATGGTTGTGATCGGAGAAATATCATCGGTGGTTGAGAAAGGAAGAAGGGTCGTCGGGTCGGGTTGTTCCGCCGTAGAGAGAAGCGCCTCCGTTAGATTTTTATCGTTCCCCATCTCGGAAAGAGAGAGAGAGAAATGGAGAGAATAAAGGAGGTCGATGACTGACGACCAAAGAGTGAGGATCTTGGGATTAATCATTCATGAATTATATAGAGAATAGTTATATATTGGTTTATGATATTGAAAAGAGAAAGAAACTATTTGGCCAACTAGCATTTCCATAAATTAATAATAGCCAAATGTGGAGAATAAGTTGTTGTTTAGTGAAATTTTGATATATAGATATAAAAGGATGAATTCAAATGCATTTTGGTCACCTAGATGATATGTGTCCTTTTGGGTGAAATTTTGTCACAGATATACTATTAGTCTATTATTACCAAGCAATAACTTTTCGTATTTTATATTTATGTGAACAAAATTCAACTTTTTAATAAGTAAATTAATGTGACCCTGCTTCATAGAAACCAAGGATATATAATTTGTTATTTAAATAAGAAGTTTATTCAGATAATGATGACAAAAGATCATATTATTTGAATTGCAATTGTCAGGTTATATGTTAAATTAAAAGACCTGTCGCTAAATAAATTAGTGGTAAAAATAATCGACTATTGGAAAACCTTTTTGGTGTGTAATACCGTGGATCAAACAATCGGTTTTAAGGTTAAAAAATGAGATATACGTCACGAGGAACAAGATCTACAAAAGATCTGAAGTTTTGGCAAAAGTAGCCACGAGTTCCGAGAGAGAGGGACTGTGTCATCTTTACAAACTCTGAACCTACTATTTTTTTTTTTTTTTTGGTAACTCCAACGATAAGTTTGGGTTTAAGTTTTAATTTTATCATTGGTTCGGGACCAGTTTTTGTTAATCTTTTATAGCTTAAACATCTTTTCGATCGAAAATCGAACTATAAACACAATATGACCAATCCTTTCGTTTAAATCACTAGTCTACCACATCCGGTAATAATATATTAGTGGTAAGAAATCTACAAATTGAAAACAGTTATTCTTTGGTGTGTAATAAGAACATACTATTTTGAACATAATGAATAGTAGTTAACACTCTGATAAATACTGCATTTCCTACAACTTTGAATGGAGTGGTCAAAAATTTCACTGATGGTTCTTGACATCCATCATCATCATTCATCAGTGCCTGTGCTTCACTTTGTTTGAGATCCAGTCGAGACCTAAACACTTAGTTATAATACTGTTTTCAGAGGTCATTTATTTGGCAAATAAAATCAAGAAGTATCTTTTTTTTTTTTTTGACAGCAAAAAAATAAAACAACAAACTATAAAGTCATTATAATCCCGCTTGGAGTCGATGAACCGATATGCATCAGTTCTGAAGGATGTCTTCTTGTACTCCTTGCTAAATGATTCGCTTTCTCGTTCCTCGTCCTTGGGATAAGTATTATCTCGAAGTTTAGCAGCCTGTCTTTCCAGTATGAGAACTCTTCCCGGTGAACGTTAAAAGCCGGCCAATCGTCTAGTTCTGACAATAGTTTCACCAAGTCTGAACAGTCGGTCACAAAGGAAATCTAAGAACATTGTATCGAGACCATACACTCTATTGCCCAAATCAATGCCTCAAATAGAGGCAAAAGACTACACCGAATATTACGTATCCTAACAAAGATTGGGAATTTTTTTTTCGGCGCCATCTTCTCCATATCTTGAGCTTCAACCAGATCCCCAAGCCTCACTATCATTGGTGTGAAAAGACATGTGGTTACTTATCAATTATCTATATATTATTTTTATTTTCTGCTTTCTACCACGAGCCAAACTGTATTTATGGATACTGAGTCCATGAAATTCACATGGTCCTGTTTTAGTTTTTTCCCCAAGAATAAGTACTAGCTAACATTTGAGTAAATCAATATTTCTTTAAGAAGACGAATTAGTGTCGAAGGAGTATAATTTAATAGTCTCTAGATATGAAGAGCATGAAAATGCTTAAACATTAGTGCATGATATATCGCATTTTCCTATTCCCTGTATTTTGGACAATATATATGTATCACACAATTCACAACTTACCCCCCTCGATTAAGCTCTGATAATCCATTGTTAAACAATCGAACATCACTTGCCAAAAACAATGTTTAACTTCAAGGTTATGTTTGTGAAGGTAAGTATGTACTTCTTCTTCATATTGCGTTTCTTAGAATATCCTGATTTGATACAAAATAAAATTATTCATGTTTTTAATATAAATTCGTTGATAGTCAAGAGATTCCTCTTCGAAAATGTAAAGAAGATAAACTATGGGCTGAACCAAGTGCCCGCTACTGGCATTACCGAACCCACCAAAATCGATTTGTGTTCTTCAAGCCCACGAAGTATACATGCAATGCCACTGTGAAGGTTCCTCTATTCAAGAATTGTAATTAAATAATGGTAGAACAAAAAAAAACACTCAAAAGCGGATCAAGCTATGCCACTGAGTATCAATGATATAACGTACACGCTTTCTTTTAGATTTCTTCATCATATAATTATTTAGTTAAAATACTGTTCGTTTACACAAAGAAAAGAAAAAAACTAATCTATCAATCTATTAAATAACGTAGCTACATATATTTTTCGTTCGAACATAGTTTATCAGTATTAGTTTATACTTGATTATTCCCTCGTTTTAGCGAACCCAAAAAGTCACAAAACCCTAGATGTGGTGAATCTCAAGTGTCATGAAACAATGGTATCTTATGTTTTACGTATTTTAATTTAAAAGTAGCATTATACTATTCATATTTAAATACTCCTCTCAAAAATTACTGTACAGGCTAGATATTACTCCTCATGTCATAAAAATGACAAGAATGTCTGTTAAATCTCGAACTAAACACCCACGGGCGTGCACTAAATTTCATTAACGCTTTTGTTTTCTCTCTTCCTTTTTTTCAACGCATTAATTATTATATAAAGAACACACATAAGCCGTGTACTTCACGCGCCGGTCAACTTGAAACCGTAGAAAAAGCAAAGAAAAGAAAAAACGGAACTTGACTTCCCAAAAGAGAAAGAGAGAGACTTCAACATGGCGAAGAAGACGATGAACAACACAGTGGTAGCTGCAATAGTCGCACCTTAGAAAATCGAAACTTTCGATTCGATTGAGATATCTGGGAACTGAGAAAGCGAGAAAGGTGGAAGCTTTTTTCAACGAGATTTCATTTTAATGGAAGAAGAGAGCCGAATTGGAGACGAGCTCTCTAACTCGGTCGTCACGGCGGAGCGCCTCCGTGTCGCTGTGGATGAAGCTAAATCGTTCAAGACGGAGTGCGGCGAGGTTGGGAAGCAAGTAGATCGGCTTGCTCAGATGCTCAGGACGCTTGTCCGTCTCGTCGCCGGTTCTCAGCAAGTCTACGACCGGCCGATTCGCCGGGTCGTCGTCGATGTTAGGAAGAATCTCGAGCGAGGTTTTGCTCTGGTTCGCAAGTGTAGAAGGCACAACGTAATCCGTCGAGTCTGCACTATCATCAACGCCGCGGATTTTCGCAAAGTGATTAACCTTCTCGAGTCTTCGAACGGCGACGTGAAATGGATACTGAGTGTGTTTGACTCCGACGGAGACGGAAGCTTCGGAGGAGGAATCGTTATCTCGCTTCCACCTATCGCCACGAACGACCCGATTCTCCCGTGGGTTTGGTCGCTCGTCGCGTCGATACAGATGGGGAAGTTGCCGGATAAAATCGACGCCGCGAACCAGCTCGGTTCGCTTGCCGGAGACAACGAAAGGAACAAGAAGATCATCGTGGACGAAGGAGGTGTTCCTCCGTTGCTGAAGCTACTTAAAGAGAGCTCATCGTCGGAGGCGCAAATCTCGGCTGCTACTGCGTTAGTGCTTTTGGCTTGCGACGAGGATAAGGTTAGGTCTATAGTTAACGAGCTTGGTGTTCCGGTTATAGTCCAGGTTCTTGGTGATTCTCCGGTTAAGGTTCAGATTAAAGTTGCGACGTTGGTGGCAAGAATGGCGGAACAAGATCCGATCGCTCAAGAAGAGTTTGCTAGGCAGAGTGTGATTAAGCCACTTGTCACATTGCTTTCACTTGACGTCTTTGTGGATGATCTTCAATCGAGTAAGCATAATAGCATTCACACTCTTGTTCAGATGAACAAAGACATTGAGAAAGATCCAACCTTGAAAATTTACAGGCCGTACATGAGCTCTAAGTCGAATGTGTATAGTGAGAATGGTGGTAGTGGGAGTAGTAGGACAGGGAATTTCAAGAAGGAGAGGGATAATGAGAATCCTGAAGTGAAACACGAGCTTAAGGTTAATTGCGCAGAAGCTCTGTGGATGCTTGCTAGAGGGAATGTGGCAAACAGTAGGAGGATAACAGAGACGAAAGGGTTGCTTTCTTTGGCCAAGATTGTGGAGAAAGAAGACGGAGAGTTGCAGTACAATTGTTTGATGACACTAATGGAGATAACAGCTGCTGCAGAGTCCAGTGCTGACCTTAGACGAGCAGCTTTCAAGACCAATTCACCAGCTGCTAAAGCTGTTATCGACCAGATGTTGTGGATAATCAAAGAAGTGGATAGCCCGAGTCTGAAGATCCCATCGATTAGAATGATCGGTTCATTGGCTAGGACGTTTCCGGCAAGAGAGACGAGAATGATCGAGCCGTTGGTGGAGAAACTCGGTAGTAGCAACCAAGAAGTGGCGATGGCAGCTGTGATTTCGCTGCAGAAGTTCGTCTGTCCCGAGAACTTCCTCTGCGGGGAGCACTCGAAGAACATCATAGAGTACGGTGCGGTCCCGTTGCTGATGAAACTGATAAGGAACTTCGAGCAGCAAGTGCAGTTACAATGCCTGGTTCTGCTCTGTTACATTTCGATGAATGCTAGTAACCACGAGCAGTTGGAACAGGCTAAGGTTTTGACGGTGCTCGAAGGTGCGGAAAGGTTGGCGAGTCTGCAGAATCCGGAGCTGAGAGAGCTTGTTTCGAAAGCGATATATCAGCTAAGTCTGTACAACGCAGGAAGTCACAGTCAAATGCTATCGTATGTTGGTCCTTGAAAAGCAAGAAAATAGAGTTCACAGTTTGTTTGGATTCTGGTACAGACAGAATCTCTCCATTGTTTGAAGATTACAGGGGTAGAGCAAAAAGCCAAGTCTATCATTTTGTGATCAATTGATTGATCAATCCTGCATTGTAATTTGTAAATGAAACGAAAACAAAAGAAAAAAAATTAGATGGGAAGGGTAATAAAACTGGCTTTGCTCTGTCTGATTTTTTTAATGTTCTCTGGTATATGAAAGAACACGGGTGTTTTTCAAAGACCATATTTTTTAGTCAGGGTCTTTCTTAACTTTAATATATGAATTTTACGAAAATGGGCCTTTTAATGTGTTATAATTGAGCTGTGTGTGTTATGTGGCCCAGTCCAAAACTACTGTTCGGCTTCATTAATACCAAAACAGATGCGTGTTGTTGTCTTCGCCGTCACAAAATCTAGCGAACACAAAGATCGATGGTGGGTCCCATTTAGCTTACTTTATACATTTATAGTTTAGTAGCATCACGCGCGAGGAATCCGCGTGGTGTGATTGAATTGGAACAACAAATCAAAACAATTACTAACATTTCTTTCAAACATTTTTATATGTTTACTTATCACATATGAAGAAATGAATGATGTATTTGAAATATTTGACAGTTTTACCATGAGGACATAAACACCAGTCAAGTCCATCACCGGACTACGTCACCAACACCGTCACATTAATTTACTTCATTCATCCTCATGAAACCAAATGTTATGATGAGTTTACTACGGATTCATCCTCATAACCATGTCTCCTTTGGCCGTCGCATGTATTATACAGTATTTGGTTATTGATATATCTCGGGGATAACTGGATAAGTAACGCTAGTTGCCGTGGTGATGACGGTGCGGTTTAAAGTTAAATAGTAATGTTAACATATTGTAACTGTCACAAAAAACTGTCTTGGTACAACTAGTCCATGGTGTATATATGTGGTTTTGTCTTTGAGACCATAAGCTCAAGTTACTGCTTTTGCATTATATTGTTCTAAAAACTTGTTCGAAACTACATATATAGTTTAATAACTTGAAATGAAGAATATCATTTTGAGCCTTTTTTACCTATATTGTAGTTAATGTCTTATAACTTAACTTAAGTTGAAGCTTCAACTTTACAATAAATCAATAAGTGACTCAAGCTTAGTAGAGACTATAGATATAGTGGTGTATTGCCAACTTAAGTTTGTCCTAAACTCATAAGTTTTTGTCTTCTTTTGGAAAATTAGTATTAAACCTCTTGCATTCGGATATAAAGGATGATAATAATTCTCTGTGTACTAGAGAATTATTATTGCTTTCTATAGTTCCTCTTTGTCTCTCCACAAATAATTATTTAGATACTTTTTCGGAAAGTTTTTGTTATTTTTTTGTTGTTGTATACAATTAACATATACAGATTGATCCACAGGAAAAAAATACTAGTGGAAACAAATAGATTACAAGTTTCATTTTGAATCAGTATATGTTTCTTAGACTAACAGTAATCATAGATATATAATAATTTTCGTATAGTTACAACTTACAAGATGTGAACTTTCATAATATAGAACTGTTGTTTTAAAACTTTGATCTAGTACAGTCTGTTCCTAATTAAGGTACGTAATTAATCACATTTGTATTAGTTAGATTAGTGAAGTACATTGTAATCATTCAACTAGCTTTTGGAACTAACTATTAATAGGTAATGCAAGTTCTGGATAAGGTACCTTTTTACTTTTATAATGCAAGAGTGCATAACGGTTGCTTATGATTGAGTAACAAGCAATATAATTGTAATATTACAGGTCCTTACCCATTAACTTACTTTAATTATTACAACAATTCACCACCTTTTTTATTAGGGGTCTTATAAACCATTGTCCGTAGCATAATCTATGCCATATTATTAATTATCAGCTCTTGGTTTTCTTTTTAATATATGTAGCCACCTTTTCTGCATATAATTAAAGCAAATTAAAAACTAAGATGTTTCATGCATCATTCATAATATATAGACATACATAATTAAATACAGCATTATAGTTTTCTGTCTGGCCATTTTTTATAATGCTTCTCAACGCTTTTTGGTTGGCAATTTGTGTTACCATTCTGTATTTTGTGGTGTAACACATTTAAATGTTGGTCTTTACAATATATATATATTCATCTTTCTATTAATTGGAACCTATTCAAAGAATGAATAAAAAGGCGTAAAATTATTGCTCTCGAGAATTATTAATCAACAATGGGCAGAAAGAATGACTTTTAAACCTATGACAAAAGTGTAGAAAGAAAGAAATTAAGCGCCTAATTGGTTGCAGGTGTGTGTGTAGATTTAGAGAAATTAAAAGAACACAGTACTCTACGATGTGTTACACTGTGCCGACAATAATTATGTTTTGGGAAAAACCTGCATTCAAGTTTTCTAAGATTTTATAATAATGGCTATAAAAAGAAACTATATAGTTTATTTACAAAATGTTGTAAGGTTTATTAAGTACTTATACAAAATAAAATGTGGGTGTTGTGAGACTATTGTTCTGATGTTTGTTATAATTATATTTGCCAATACCGTATAATTATATATTTATTTCTTGGTAAGAAGTTTTTCGAAAGTCTTATAGTTGTAATTCACTCAGGCTGATATATGTTTTTGGTGCACATAATGAAATCTACTTTACCTCCATTAACCCCAAATCCAATAACACTATACCACTACACACTGATTTGTGGGTTATATAACTCTTCTCTTTCGGACTTTTAAGGGTACTTTTTTTTATAAAACTTTTAAGGGTACTTCTGAAAATAATCCAAAAGAAAGGGTCAGTTTGGAAATATACTGCTATATAAATCGTCTATCAACTACATCTCTTATAACCATTTCCTTTTCCACCAATAGACACAACAAAAATATAAGAAGCTATGAAGTTTACAAAGAGTTCGCCACTTTTAGCTATGCTGATCGGCTTCATTATCATAGCCGCCGCAATCTCCACCATCTCCGTCGAGGGCCGTAAACATCACGCCAAGAGAATCAAACCCAAACACCGTCGTCATTCCAAAAACACACATATCGGCTCTCCGGCACCGGCACCTTATCCGTCCACCCATGATGGGGTTTTCGACATTCTCTCCTTCGGTGCCAAGGGCGATGGGATCTCCGACGACTCAAAGGTACGCCTACAGAATTCATACACTCACTGCTTTAAATCGAAAGACATACAACGTTGCATTTGCGTCTGTGCTTAATTTTAATAATATCTTTAAAATCACAAGTTTGAGTACATATTAACTATTAAGCGAAACTTTTTTTGTTTGTTAATGGTAAACATAAACGACAAGCATAAGCGGAAGGAGAACCATTTCGCGTTGGTGTTTGCATTTTGCAAAACTATCTAATAAAATGTGAACAACGTTTTATATTTTGCCAAAATAATTATGTAAAAAAAGCCTTCATCATCAGAACGCAAAATTGCGCTTATAAAAATTGAGGCTTAAGTATTTTTGGAGTTCAATAGTAAATTCATAACTTCTTATGTTCGTGTTCACTTGTTCGTACACAATCAGTTCGTGTTAGTTATTTGGTCGTAGACTTCTACTACTGATTTATCAAAAGGTAGACTGACATCCTTGTTTATTGCTGTCTAAAAAATACTTGTCGTACCAAATATTTCGATATATATATATGTATTTTTGGCATTAAAGATACTTTAGACATTTTCCTTACTGATTATGACATTATATTATTGGGGCGCTGCGCAGGCGTTGATTGGAGCGTGGAAGGCGGCTTGTGAAGTGGTCGGAGGGAAGGTGGAGATTCCGGCAGGCAAAGAGTTTATGGTGAAGCCGGTGTCTCTACAAGGGCCGTGCAAGGAGCAAACAGTGCTTCAAATAGAAGGAACCTTAGTGGCTCCGGCCAAGATAGGGGCATGGCCTAAGTCAAGCTTGTTCCAATGGCTTAACTTCAAATGGGTCAGTCACGTCACCATCCAAGGCTCAGGAACTCTTGATGCTCGTGGCTCTAACTGGTGGAACTTAGACGATTATCAAACTCAAGTACGCTTTTATTTTTCTAATATTTAAACTGCATAGAAGATTCTTGGACAATATGGATACGATGCTCAAACCAAGAAATTCCAACCTTTATTAGTTTATTTTTAAATATAATTTCTTATATCATCCAAATTATTAAGTTAGCGTAAACAAAAATGTAGTTTAATATATTATATGCTAGCTATATAATTTGATAATATTAATTTGTTAAATTTCATATATATATAGATGTCTTTATAATTGTTGTTTGCTTTTATCATTTCTTTTTCAGAAGAGAAATAAGTATATCCCACCAATGAAACCAACGGTGAGTACACAGATATTAATGTTATCAAAATCTAAATTGTAATTATATATATATATATTGATTGTTGGCATTTTTGATAAGCATAGGCACTTAGGTTTTATGCAAGTGATAATGTGACTGTCCGTGACATAAGCATCGTGAATAGCCCACTGTGTCACCTGAAGTTTGATGATTCCAATGGAGTCAAAGTCAACAACATAACGATCTCTTCGCCGGAGAATAGCCCTAACACCGACGGAATCCACCTCCAGAACACACGTAACGTCGAGATCCAACACTCCAACATCGCTTGCGGTACGTAATTAATTTTCCTTTACTACAAATTTCATGTATATTCTTAATAAAAAAACTTCAAAATTGAGAAGCTTTCATATGATCACTCTAAACCTAAGTTAGCCGGATCAAACTTGTCCAATATAAATGACAAGTATTTATATATGGTTTGTCCCATTAAAGCTACGCAATAACTAATACAACAATAAGGTTAAAAAGGAAATTTACTACCTATCAATATTTTTGTTTTCATTGAGAAATCCCCTCAGTATTTTTGATTGATAGATTATGGTTGATAATCCGCAGAATCTATGCGTTTTGTAATACAATTCGGTCGATTTTTTTAACAAATGGTAAAAAAGACATGTCTAACTATATTACATATAAAAAATTCTAGACTGAAGTTCGTTCTGCGCGCCTTCTACCGTGCCATTGATCCAGTATTATGTGACTCTATCAATTTGCAATTGAAAATTTGAAATACATAAATAGAAAACTAAATTTCTAATTGGACATAGTGGTTGCCACGTTGTAGACGCCAAATTGAATGAATTTAGGACAGAAGAGATAAGTAATGTTAAAGCTTTTTAAAAATATTATAAAATGAAGACACAAAACAGGAAAAGACATCATTGGCTTACGAACAACAACACTTAACGGTATAACTGTCACCCAACTAACTTTTTATGTAATCAAGCAAGCATGCAGAATGAAAAAGCTCTCTTTTCTTTAATTTATTGATTTATTGCTAATATTCTATAGACATATTAAGAGAGATGTGTCATCTGTGTGGACCGAAGATTCTAAATGCTTAGACATGTAAATTAAGAGAGATCATATATACTTCACCAAAAAAAAGAGAGAGATCACATATATGTACCAGATATTCTAAATTTCAAATGCTAAAAAACACAAACCATAATATGATAAATAATAATTATTAGTTATACATTAATTATATATGCATATACCTTCCGGGTATAATTTAATTATAAATTTTAAATTTCTAACTTTTTTTTAATAAGCATCGCCTTTTATTATACAGGAGATGACTGTGTATCCATTCAAACTGGCTCCTCCAATGTACATATTCACCACATCAGTTGTGGCCCTGGCCATGGCATCAGGTTTGTACACACAAAAGTATATATATATAATATATATATATGTATATATTTCACTATATTCTTTCTTTCTTTTTTCCTTTCAGTTTGACTGATATTTTTTTTCTTTCGGGTTGATGATCACAGCATAGGAAGTCTAGGAAAAGATGAGACTGTGGCATGTGTGTCTGATATCATTGTTGAAGATATCTCTATACAGAACACTCTTGCTGGTGTTCGAATCAAAACTTGGCAGGTACGTACGTTTATATGTTTAGTATATACCACATTATAAAAAGACACATCAGGCTAGACACAACTAAACAATAGTTTGTTTTAAATGTATCTTATTATAATATAAAATTACATTTAAGGTTTTTCGGTGACTGACGTGGAATAAATATGCAGGGAGGATTAGGGGTCGTCAAGAACCTAACATTCTCGAACATACAAGTAAAGGACGTGAAGGTACCGATAGTAATAGACCAATATTACTGCGATAAGTCCAAGTGTAAGAATCAGACCGACGCAGTATCGATTTCCGACGTTAAATACAACAACATCGTCGGTAGTTTCACGGTACAACCGGTGCGTATTGCATGCAGCAGCAGCGTACCATGCATGGACGTCGATCTTATGGATATAAGGCTAAGACCTTCCGGAGGAATCAGAGGGTTACAAACTCATCAACAGCAACAAGCCTTGTGTTGGAACTCGTACGGGAAAACACAAGGGCCTTTGGTTCCTTCAAGCATTGGTTATTGCTTGAAGAAGAGTAATATTGATGGTTACAACCCCAAGAGATTTATTGCTTCGTCCCATGAAAAAATTTGCCCTTCATAAAATCTATGGTAGAAATTTAGGATTATTAGCCGAAAAGATTTTATAAATTCTTTCGTGCTAGAAATGATAAGACTTTTAGATCAGTTCTGCCACCGGTTCTAGCCCTAGGTACCTATGCATGCTTGGCATATTTTCTCTTTAAATTATGTTTATTTTGGGAGATTATGATGTTTCTTTTTGCTTCCCTTCTGCAACTTTTTGTGGATGTGAGAAGGTGATGGCTCTTGTATCAGCTTTCTTTTTTCCTTTTTCCTATAGTGTTATGACGTATGATTCCAGTTTCAGAGGTTTAATGGTATTTACTAATATTTACTAATGGTTGCTTAATTGGTAACAGAAAACATGTTTAATTGAAGTTCGTGTATATATACCATTCATATTTCACCATCTCAAATATTTTGATATATGTAAAAAAAAAGGTGTGATATGTAAACTTAAGATAACAATTTTAAACTAAAAAGGCTTAATAAGACAGAATTGAGAGAATATTCCAAAACAATAACATAAAACTTTTAATTTCCTTAAAAGCTACAAACAAAAAGGAGTTTTAGACTTTAGAATTATTTGTTAGTGGAGGCAGAACCAAGTGATAATACTTTGGCTTTGGTGGAAAGACCACATTATCTCCTATAATTTTATGGCTACGAACCACGAAACCTAACTTTTTAATATAACGATGATAATCATCCACGGACACAAGATTGTAAAGAAATGTAAAACAAATATTTGAAGTAAGAATCTCTACAAAAGTCATGAGTAATGTGCGGCAGAAGATGAGAATGATAAAGTGCCTTCACCGTCCATTTCGGCTCTCTTTAATTAAACTCTATGTCGCACGCGCATGTGACATCTCTTTATAAATTAGTTTCTGCCTAGCTATTTCATGCCCTTTATTCCTTTTTATTAGTAATAAATTTATCTGGTTTTCAATTAATTTCCAATAAATGGGATCATATATCCAAATTTTAGTTTTATGCACACATCAATGAAGAACTTTCAAATTTGTTTGCAAAATATGTTTTAAAGTCCGTATATATTATACACACACGTACTGGATTATACAAGACTTGTATTTTATTAATGATCACGTACATATATCTAGAATAAAATTACTCAGAAAATGAGAAAATACAACACGAGCTTAAGAGAGTAAACACCGTCTTTAAATTTATAAGAGTAATACTAAATCAAAGAAAGAAAGAAGACTGGATAACCTAGCACAATGTACAGTAGATTCATATAGAAACTTCAAAAGGCGAATTATTTTTCTGGAGACTTAATAATGTTAACTAGTTTTCTGAACAAGCTAATCTTAAATATCTGACAAATATCACCTATAACAACATTCTCATCACTGAATGAATAAGACACTCCATCCTTGACATTTAGCACCCAAAAAACATTAAACGTTATTACAAATCTGGCCCAAGTTCGGAGTCGGTTCCAAATCTTACCACAATCTATCTACTTAACATATTGTATTCGGGATTGGTGATCCCCAAACTCCTACTCGGATAGAAGATTTGCATTTGAGTACCTAATTTAATATATCAATTGGAGTTATGCTATTTAAAAAGAAACAAAATCGCTATTCAAGAAAAAATATCATTGTCCATTTAAAATGGGCCTTTCATTCTAAACCAAACCCATACTCGCTTTCACTTCAGCCCATCGATATCTAAGGTGAATTTTGGGTTTCGAAAGGAAAAGAAAATAAAATACAAAGCAATCAGTTAATATCCTCCGTCCCGCGGTAAAAGGAAAAAACAGAATCGAAATTACCTCATAACTTCACGTGAGACTCACGTGTTCATTGGGAAGGAAGGGGTAAATACAAAACCCTAAAAGGAAAGTCATTTTTCTGGGTCGAGAAGCTGCGAGTGCGAGGAGATAGGTACGTGAATCTCCGCATTTTCGATCTCCTTACGTATCGAATCAATCTGCTCATCGTAAAGTTTTGATTTTTTCTCATAATTTCAATCTGGGTCTGCTTAAAATCAATCGATTCCCTTTCCTCTTTAGTCAATCTCAAGCTGTTGAAACAGAAGCTGATACTTTAAAGTTCTAAATTTTCGATTTTTTTGTTGTTTTTTTTGTCTTTATATTAGCTCATTGATTCGATTCCCCTGCTCCGTCTCAAGCTTGAAGGAAAGAAAAAATGGCAGACCAAGAATCAGATAAGAACATCGAGATTTGGAAGATCAAGAAGCTAATCAAGGGACTTGAAACCGCAAGAGGTAATGGAACGAGTATGATCTCTCTTATAATGCCTCCACGAGATCAGGTAGCTCGTGTCACTAAGATGCTTGCTGATGAATACGGAACCGCTTCGAACATCAAGAGTCGAGTCAACCGTCAATCTGTTCTGTCCGCCATTACTTCAGCTCAGCAGAGGTTGAAGCTCTACAACAGAGTACCTCCCAATGGTCTCGTTCTGTACACAGGCACCATTGTTACAGACGATGGCAAAGAGAAGAAAGTGACGATTGATTTCGAGCCTTTCAAACCCATAAATGCTTCCTTGTACTTATGTGACAACAAGTTCCACACCGAGCCTTTAAACGAGCTTCTAGAGTCTGATGACAAGTTTGGTTTCATTGTTATGGATGGAAATGGAACTTTGTTTGGTACTTTGAGTGGGAACACAAGAGAGGTTCTTCACAAGTTCACTGTCGATCTACCTAAAAAGCACGGAAGAGGAGGACAATCTGCGCTTCGATTTGCCCGTCTTAGGATGGAGAAGAGACATAACTATGTGAGGAAAACCGCTGAGCTTGCAACTCAGTTTTACATCAATCCAGCTACGAGTCAGCCTAATGTCTCTGGTCTTATACTCGCTGGTTCTGCGGATTTCAAGACCGAGCTAAGCCAGTCTGAACTGTTTGATCCTCGTCTTCAAGCGAAGATATTGAATGTGGTTGATGTTTCTTACGGAGGAGAGAATGGTTTCAACCAAGCGATTGAGCTGTCTGCTGAGATTCTATCAAATGTGAAGTTCATACAGGAGAAGAAATTGATTGGGAAGTACTTTGAGGAGATTAGTCAAGACACAGGGAAATACGTTTTCGGTGTTGATGATACTCTAAAGGCTCTAGAAATGGGTGCTGTTGAAACTCTTATAGTGTGGGAGAATCTGGATATCAATAGGTATGAGCTAAAGAACAACACAACCGGAGAAATAGTGATTAAGCATTTGGGGAAAGATCAAGAGAATGATCAAAGCAATTTCCACGATGCAGAGACCAATGCGGAGTTAGAAGTTCAAGAGAAGATGCCTCTGCTTGAATGGTTTGCTAATGAGTATAAACGTTTTGGTTGTACGCTTGAGTTTGTGACTAACAAGTCCCAAGAAGGGTCACAGTTTTGCAGAGGTTTTGGCGGAATTGGTGGATTGTTGAGGTACCAGCTTGATATGAGGTCTTTCGATGAACTATCGGACACTGAAGTTTATGAGGATTCAGATTGAGTGAGGGAAAAGTTATGGTATAAGATCTTAAAGAAGGATTTGAAGTTGGGGAAAAGAAAAGAAGATAACTTCTCTATGCTTTTTACTTTTACTTTGTCTCTGTTATATCTATCTTCCATTTTGAAACGTTCTACATGATTTCATGTCTGTCTCTTCAGTCTTTTTGAAACAATATGGTTAATTGTATGAGAAATTTGAGCTTCTTTAACTGTAATTTCGCTGTTTCTTAAGTTTTTCTTTGCTTTGACTAGTATATGTCGTCGAATGGAATAAATTAGCGTAGTTAAGATCAACGGTAATATATAATTTCCCTCTAAAATGATTAAGGCAACAACGATATTTCCCAACAAAGTTAACACTTAACGGTAACGTTATACTAATTAGGCACAACGATAATCAACATTAATAAGCTTACCTTATGTAAATTTCCTCAAATTGTTCATAAACTGGAAGTAGCCGTTGGATCATTGGAAAAGAAAAAGGAAACACGAAAGAATTCAAATAGCCAAATCCTTCTTCTTAGATTCACAATCTCTTTTGGTATCTTACTTGTCTCTCCCGAGAAAATCTATGGTGAATCCTAAAAGATGTGCTGCTTGCAAATATCTGAGAAGAAGATGTCCAAAAGATTGCATTTTCTCACCTTATTTCCCTCCAAACGATCCTGCAAAATTTGCATGTATCCACAGAATCTATGGTGCTGGAAATGTTTCCAAAATGCTTCAGGTATAGAAAAAATCTTGTGTGTATCTATTCTAAATCGCCATCTAGCATAGCATTGCTGTACTAATGGTTTATATATGTCTATAAATATTAACGGTGGATTTTGGTGATCTTTTGACAGCAACTTCCTGTTGAGACAAGAGCTGAAGCAGTTGAATCTTTGTCCTTTGAAGCAAATTGCAGAGTTGAAGATCCGGTTTATGGATCTGTTGGGATTGTTTACTTACTCCAAACTCAGATTCAGAAAACCCAAAATCTTTTGGCCAAAACTCAAGCTGAGATTGCTGTTGCTCAAGCCAAACACAGCCAAACCCAAAATTTTGAATTTATGTAGTATCTTGGTTTCATTCATAGTTTTCAAATAAAGTCCCTTCTTTATCTCTGTTTCTGATTTGCTTCTATTCTCTTTGTATGCATTGTGTTCAAACATTGCTTGTCTCGGGAAGTTTCAATATGACTTTTATGAAAAAAATGAAAAGTTAATGATTGTCTTGACAAATCCACTATCAAACTCATACTAAAGAGAATTAGTATGCTAATATTAAGAGACCATAACATTCCAAATCCAAGTTTATTTTCTACGTTCTACAATTATGGAACATTTTCAAGTAAACCCAAACTAAAACATGAACTGTTCTTGTATAGTTACAAAGATTACATATGAACGAATCTGTTTAAAAGAGGAAAAATTTCTATAACAAGAGACACTGAACCTCCAAAAAAATCAGCCTGCATCCCACTTGGAGAACTGACTCCAACTTTGGTGCCTTTCATTCACTCTATCCGTGCTTTTGACTTCAAATGAGGTATTGATGCTTGCATCCGAATCCATAGAATCAACATAGTTCGAGATTTCGTCCACTTCCAAGGCTTGCTCCAACAGTTGGATCATACAAGCATTATGTTCTCGGATAGGCGTGATGTTGTAAACTAAGACCATGCGTATGAAGTACCTCAAACCATCCTTTACATTTCCAGTGTTTGCACAAGCGGATAAGACACCGACAAAAGTGATAGCGTCTGGTTCTACACTTTCTTCATCTTCCATCTCTTCAAACAGAGACAAAGCTTCATCTCCAAATCCATGTACTCCCAAGCTAGTGATCATCGAGTTCCAAGTCACTAAACTCTTACTTTGCATCACATCAAAGACTTTCCTTGCGTCCTGCAAGCTCCCACATTTGCTATACATATCGATCAGAGCAGTGCCAAGGAAACAATTAAGGGGGAAGCCGTTTTTGTGAGCATAGTCATGAACCCATCTTCCCATAGACAAGCTTCCAAGCTGAGTAGAAGCTTGCAACATACTAACAATCGTAAACTCATTAGGCTCGACATTATCAACCTGCATTCTCCTGAAAAGCTGAAACACCTCGTCGGGTCTACGATTCTTGACGTAAGCAGTGATCATTGCAGTCCAAGAGACAACGTTTCTTGTCGGCATTTGGTTGAATACGATTTCTGCAGAATCCAATTGGGAATTAGAGACAAGACCATAGAGCATCGTCGTCCACGAAACAATGGTTCGTCCAGGCATTTGATCAAACACCTTACGGCCACAATCTGGTTTCCCACACTTGAAGTAAAGATCCATGAGAGTGTTTTGGAAGAAAACATCCGAGAAAAAACGGGACTTTATGGCCAAACCATGGACTTGTGTGCCTAAACGAAGAGAAGACGAGGCGAGACAAGCTTTGATCACAAAAGGGAATGTGAATTTATCAAGCTGTGATTGGTGAGAGAGCATGAGGATAAATAAAAGCAGAGCTTCACGAGGCTTGTCGTTGGCAGAGAGAGACCTTATCATAAGGTTCCAAGTAAAAGTAGAAGGAGACTGGAGTTGACGGAAGACGAGAGAAGCGTAACGGGTCTCTCCGAAGGAAGAAGAAACACTGATGAGCTGACGAACAAGTAACTGATTGTTGGCGAGATTGTATCGGATGATTTTAGCGTGAACCTGTTTCAGCTGAGAGAAATTTGAACAATTTCTGAGAAAGAATGAAGCTTTTTCAGTTCGGAAAGACGGAGGAGAGAGGAGATAATTTGGTGGGGAAGACGGCGACGGAGCCGCCATGGATTGAAGGATAATCCACCAATTCCCTCTCTCTCTCTCTCCTCGATTGATTATTCGTGTGTGGATGATGATGAAGGAGAAGGAGAAGAGAGACTCTCACTTAAACGACGTCGTTTCGGAAAAACAGTTATTTTCTAAAAAAATATAAAAAGTTCAGTGAAGAAGCAGAAGAAGATGAGGAAATTGTAAAAATCTAGGGTTTTTCAAAGCAAAAGATGGTAACGAGCAGCGATCAAGTCCAGGAAATCTCCGACGATCAACAGAAACGATCGGAGATCTACACATACGAAGCGCCGTGGCAGATCTACGCAATGAACTGGAGCGTTCGCCGAGACAAAAAGTACCGTCTCGCAATCACAAGCCTCATCGAGCAATACCCGAATCGCGTCGAGATCGTGCAGCTCGACGAATCCAGCGGCGAGATTCGCTCCGACCCGAATCTCTGCTTCGAGCATCCTTACCCGCCGACGAAAACCAGCTTCATCCCGGACAAGGAATGCCAAAGGCCTGATCTTTTCGCTACCTCAAGCGACTTCCTTCGTCTGTGGAGAATCTCCGACGACGAGTCTCGCGTCGAGCTCAAGTGTCTTCTCAACAGCGACAAGAACAGCGAGTACAGTGGCCCGCTCACCTCGTTCGACTGGAACGAAGCTGAGCCCAGACGAATCGGGACTTCGAGTATCGACACGACTTGCACGATTTGGGATATAGATCGTGAAGTTGTTGACACTCAGCTTATTGCTCATGATAAAGAGGTTTACGACATTGCTTGGGGTGGAGTTGGCGTTTTCGCTTCTGTTTCAGCTGATGGGTCCGTTAGGGTGTTTGATCTCCGTGACAAAGAGCACTCCACGATCATCTACGAGAGCTCTGAGCCAAGTACGCCTTTGGTGCGGCTTAGCTGGAACAAGCAGGATCCTAGGTATATGGCTACTGTTATCATGGACAGTGCGAAAGTCGTGGTGCTTGACATTCGGTTTCCTGCTCTTCCTGTCGTGGAGCTTCAGCGACATCAGGCAAGTGTCAATGCTATAGCTTGGGCTCCTCATAGCTCCTCGCATATCTGCACTGCTGGAGATGATTCTCAGGCGTTGATTTGGGATATCTCATCGATGGGACAGCATGTTGAAGGTGGTTTGGATCCGATTCTTGCTTACACAGCTGGTGCTGAGATTGAGCAGCTTCAGTGGTCTTCTTCTCAGCCTGATTGGGTTGCCATTGCCTTCTCCAATAAGCTGCAGATACTCAGGGTCTGAATTTGTTAGTACTGTAGTTTTATGTTTGTTAGATTTTCTGTTGGTCATTGTCGTGTAGAATGTGAGCCTTTGCACTGAATCTTTGCTGTTGTGGAATGATTGTTCTAGAAAGGTTAATACTTTGATCTTGACTTTAGCCTCATCGATCTTTCCTCTCACGGTGTGATCATTGCAAGGACTATGTACCTTCAAAATGTGATTAACTAGCTTTGGATTTTGATTGAAAGAAATGAGTGTAGAAGCTTTGTCTCTTATGTCCAAATCGAGTTTCTCACTTTGCCAATGATGCTTACAATTCGCGGGCATTAGTAACATTAACTACAAATGATATAATCTTCAAGTTTTGTACTTTCTATGCTTGACATCAATACATAAATACCGACGCTCTGTTCTCCATCATCTTTCGTTGCTTTCCTTAATCCTCTTCAAGTCTCTGAACTTTGAAAGACAGACAAAAAGAGACTAAGCCTTATCTTTATTTGACCGTGACCACACACACGTTGAAGAAGCCCAAAGTGAAAAGCCCAAAGAAAAAAAAAAGAATTAGAGGTGATGGAAGAGACTTGTGAATTTGTGATCATAGAAACGTGGGGATTACAAGAGAGTGATTTGATAACCACAACCATACAAATGAGTAACAAAGCTATCCAGAATCTAATCTTCTTTGCCTCCAACTCATCATTTCCTTTTCCTATATTACCACCTCTCTGTTTCACAGCTTCTTTCTTCCATCTGCTGTTACAACCTTTAACTTTGATCCTTTCTGGTCAACATGGCTTCGGCTACTTTCTCTGTTCCCAAACCATCTCTTCAGGTACATTCCTTCTTCTGATTTTCCTTACTTTCTCTTCACAACTTTAGTAAATGTGTTCTGTGTTCCTTTGTCTTCAGGGTTTCACTGAGTTCTCAGGACTGCGAAGCTCCTCTGCTTCTCTTCCCTTCGGCAAGAAACTTTCTTCCGATGAGTTTGTTTCGCTCGTCAGTTTCCAGACTTCTGCAGTGAGTTCTCTCTTTTCCTCCACCATTATCTGTAGCTTTCGTGTTATGTCGTATGATCCAAGTATTATACCTCCCCACCATTGTAACTGATCGTCAACTATATGACATGTTTTTACCGAGAATCAGAATGTATGTCGATAGATTGGATAAGTTCTGCGATCATACTTTGTCTATTTGCATCTGTTTCACGGTTTTATAAACCATTTAGATGTTTTTTTGTGGCTGTTGCTAGATGGGAAGCAGTGGTGGATACAGGAAAGGTGTCACCGAGGCTAAACTTAAGGTGGCTATTAACGGGTTTGGTCGGATCGGGAGGAACTTCTTGAGATGCTGGCATGGCCGTAAGGACTCTCCTTTTGATGTCATTGCCATTAACGACACTGGTGGTGTCAAGCAAGCTTCGCATCTCCTTAAATACGATTCAACTCTCGGAATCTTTGACGCTGATGTGAAACCTTCCGGAGACGCTGCTCTCTCTGTTGATGGAAAGATCATTCAGGTTGTGTCTAACCGCAACCCCTCTCTTCTCCCCTGGAAGTAAGTCAAGAACCAGTTCTGTCTACATTTGATCTTAGATAAGAATTTAGAATGTTATTGAAACTGGCGATTGTTGACATCTTCCTAGGGAGTTAGGAATCGACATTGTCATTGAAGGAACTGGAGTGTTTGTCGATAGAGAAGGTGCAGGGAAACACATTGAAGCTGGAGCCAAGAAGGTTATCATTACCGCTCCAGGCAAAGGAGATATCCCAACTTACGTTGTTGGTGTCAACGCCGATGCTTACAGTCACGATGAACCGATCATCAGCAATGCATCTTGCACTACTAACTGTCTTGCTCCCTTTGTCAAAGTTCTAGACCAGAAGTTCGGTATGCAATGGTTTCACTTCCTATTTCATCCTCTCGAGATCAATGAAGCGGTTGTTTAATGTGTTTGTGACATGCAACATTGTAGGTATCATTAAGGGTACAATGACAACTACTCACTCTTACACTGGTGACCAGAGGTTACTAGACGCTAGCCACCGTGATCTAAGGAGAGCAAGAGCAGCTGCTTTAAACATTGTTCCTACATCTACAGGAGCAGCTAAAGCCGTGGCTCTCGTCCTCCCTAACCTCAAAGGCAAACTCAACGGAATCGCTCTCCGTGTACCAACACCAAACGTGTCAGTGGTTGATCTAGTCGTGCAGGTCTCCAAGAAGACTTTCGCTGAGGAAGTTAACGCTGCTTTCAGAGAATCCGCAGAGAAAGAGCTTAAAGGTATCCTCGAAGTCTGTGATGAGCCGCTCGTGTCCGTTGATTTCAGATGCTCAGATGTGTCCTCGACCATTGATTCTTCACTCACTATGGTGATGGGAGATGATATGGTTAAGGTGATTGCATGGTATGATAATGAATGGGGTTACTCACAGAGAGTTGTTGATTTGACTGACATTGTTGCCAACAACTGGAAGTGAGTTGTATAACTTTTGAAATCAAAACCTGTCTCATCTTTTCCCTTTTTTTTTTACATTCTGATTCTCAAATCATCGGTCAAGACTGTATAATTGTAGACCTGAGTTGTGGATTTGTAATAATGATTAAACTCGATTCAAAGTTGTTTACATTTTGTACTTTATGAAACACTTTTCACAGGTCTCAAACAAAAAAGAATTAATAATATACAGAGATGTAATGTAATACATTTTGTTTTTTTTTTTGCAAGAATACACAATCGTGTGATGGTTTTTTTTCTTCTTATAATGGGGATCCTAAAAACAGAGTTTTGCTACTATGATAAGAGAAGAATGTACAGAGAAACTGTCTCATAGCTCTCTGATTTTACTAATCTACTTAAGCCTTTGAAGGGTGATGAGATGTCTTTTCAAGCATTCTTGTTCCTTCTTCTTCCATGGCTAGTTTGCTCCATCCTGATCCTCTCATAGACAGAATCTTAGCCCGTTCAAGTCCGTTTCCTCTAAACCCTGTAATCTTGGAAGATACCATTGGCATTACGAGAATCGCTGATGCGTTAATAGAGTCTTCTCCAAAGCCCAGTGCCGCTAAACAAGCAGTCTGCAACACACAATAAAGAACAGAGAAGTGCAACTTTTTGTTTCAGTACTGTTGATAAAACTTCCCAGTGAAGATATACAGTAGGCTTTGTGGGTTACCTTTGTCTTGGCAATTAGATCTGTTGCTTTCATATACATTCCTTGTACAACTACTCTTGTGTCTTTGCTATGTCCATCTTCAGATGATTGTGATAGCAACCTGTTATAAAAGATCAAAATGTCAAATATATAGCTAGATTATTGAAAATTTCTGAATTAACGATCTAACAAGTATGCTATTAACCTGTCCTCCTCGGATGGCACGCCCGAGGACACTATTGAGTCAAGAGATGATGTATTGTCTTTTGTCTCGTTGCCTCTTGTATCATCAGGTGCTAGTAAAGAGATGCCTATGAATACGCACATCATTCCTAGTATGAACATTGTCGTTCTTAACGCATCGAAGACCTGTATAAAGAAGAAGAAAATAATAAGCCTGATGATGATACAAGATGACCAAACTAATTATAAGATCCCTTCTTTGAGCCCGAAGATGAAGAAAAGAGAGGAAGAGCATCGCAACTAAGTTTATAGACGAACCTGAAACTCTTGAAAGTAGATGAATCCTGTACAAATGGAAAAGAATGTCCAAGCAATCTGGAACATTGGAACTATGAGAATTGCATCATATAAAGACAATCCGTCATTCAATCTTGTCATCTGCAACACAAGCACATAAAAGACATTTTTACTTTAGTAACTTTATCGTCTCAATGGCACAACAAAGCAACAAGATTTCATTGGCTTTACGACTTTACCCAGAATCCAGCTGTACTAAGAAATAAAAGAAGCATAGAGTATGTGAACCAGCTGTGCAATTGATAGCTACTAGACATGGCCAATCTCAGCAAGTTTGAGCTGCAAGGTGAAATTTAAATTAGCACCTGAAGTCATGGGCATAACTTATCAGTTTGTTCAAGTGATAGCCAGCAAATTTACAAACTCACAGTGACTTGGCGAATAAAACCGAACATGACCCTATGGCGCCGGAGACCACAGCATATGAGAAAGGAAGCAACATTTTCCAATAGGAGCTAATCTCTTGTCCAGGTATAGATAACAAAACTTCTCCCTTCCTGAATATTCGGATTAAAGATATCAGGAAAGAGGGCAGGATAGTTGAAAGATAGTGCAAGGCTAGAATTTCAAATGCATGACTCACCTATAGAGGAAATGGTTTATGACTACGATTAGAATCAAAATCCCACAGTATATCAAGAATGTTACATTGCTGTATTTTTCAGCCAACTGTTCCGGTGTGAAAACTGAGCACAGAAGACTTGCATTAGGTCACGTTTTGTGAAAAAACCGATAGACCAAAACGTTTCGGTTCAAAAATAGTTACCTGGTGACTGGTGATTACCAAAGGCTACAAGAAAAACATTTCCAAGAACTATAAAGGCTGTAGCAACAAGTACTCTGTAACAAAGGCATACCAAGAGATTAGACGAGCGAGGAATAAGTACACAGAAATTGGTACTGTCAAATATTGCAGTGAGGATGTTTACGTACTTAACGGTCACCATTTTGTTCAATACAACATAAGCAAACGCTATGTTTGATACAAATTGAATAGATCCAAGAGCTGCTAGAAGGGACTGCAAAACGAGTTTGTATAGGTAAGAAAACCAAAGAGAAACCGTAGTGCAATCATCAAAAATCTGACAAATCACGCAAGTAGGCGGCGTCGAACAAACCACTCTACCTGAGCAGCATAACCAAAAGAAATGAAATTGAGGCAATTCCCAAGAAGAAAGACAAGGATCCCTGTAAGTTTCCAACAAAATCGGGCTCAGAACTAGCTTCATCATATAAACTTCAAAGGGGAAAAGGTTTAAGACCAAAGCATACCAACTCTCCATGTCTGAAAATGTATAATCGGCTTCAATGGCGTCTTTCCTCCACCATTATCCTGTAGAGCTAACCTTTCTCTCTAAACAATACACCAAAAATCAACAAAGTAAGCTTCAGGAGATCAAATGTAACCAAAGGGTACTGCCCGAGGCAAATGCAGACCTCGTTATGTCCCAATTTGAGAAGGTTTGTGCCGAAATTAATAGCAACGCTTCCAATAATATTGATGAAAGCTCCGATGACCCACTCTCCCATGTTTAAAGAACGGAGACGGCTCAATTAAGGTTCATCTAAAGCTGCAAACTTGGAGCAATCACTAGCTCAGGCTCTCATGTGATCTCAATCCTTTGGAATCTGCAAGACAAAAGAACCTTCTAAGCACAAAAGCTAAGGAAAAACACAAGCTTGCTGTTTCGATAAGGCAATAAAGAGAAAATCCCCCATAAAACATCATCAGAGGATCGTTGAATCTAATGAAACAGAGATCAAATTGACAAAATTGCGGCAATACAGAACCGGAAAACGAACGAAGAAGAAGGATTAGCATAGAATTGAAGAGGCAAAACCTGCGGCGAGACGAAAGAAGAGCTTCAGATCCAGATTGATTCTCTAACAGCAGAGCAGATTACAAGTCCTCCTCTCCCAACAAACAACAAAAACAAAACTATTTTTTTCTTTTAAGAAATTGAAAATTGTTTAGATTTTAGCTTTTGACCAAACAAAAATGGCGTCGAGAAAAAGTAAGAATAAAAATTGGATCTTTTCCCCCAAATCGAAAAGTCCACTGAAATAAAAAAAAAGGTTTGATTTTTCGTAAGGAAGTCCCAATCGCCGAGAAAATTCCCAACGACGGTGACGGGTAAAAGGAAGACGACGATGATGACGATGAGATTAGATCAACTGTTGGCAACTTCCATCAAAAAAATGACGTTGTGGTTGGGCCCTTTGTGTTTCTATCTGTCTTCTTCCTGCTCCTCACGTTTTGTTGGGCTTTTTACCATTTTTACTCTCTCTCTCTCTCTCTCTCTCTCTCTCTCTCTCTCTCTCTCTCTCTCTCTAGCCGACACTCAATGGCCAGAAGCATCCGTTGGCGGGCGGGTTAAAATGTTTCTTCGCACGCAAAATTGACCCTTTTGACCTTTCGTTATCAGAGAATCGTTGAGAAACAAAAAAAAAAATGGATGTTTCTGATGGAGACGATGACGAAGGTTTTGGTTCGCGTTTCAACGACGATGTTGGAGAAGAAGAAGAAGAAGATGATGAGGGGTTTAGTTTCTACGACGATGTTGTTGAAGAAGAAGAAGAGGGTTTTGCGTCTGATTTCTACAAGGCTGGTTCTGATTGGTCATGTCTGGTGGAAGACGAAGAGACCGATAAGGTTACTCCTGAGAATAAGAAGATGAAGCAAGCCAACTTGTTTCAGGTTTGGGGTTTACAAGAGATTACTCCTGTAACGAAGAAGAAGACGAAACAAATGGACTTGTTTCAGATTTGGGGTTTACAAAAGCCTTCTCCTTCCACTTCACCTGCTTCGTCGTCGGCGAAAAAGACGACGACTGCTTCAAGTAAGAGACTTAGAGACTCTCCATTGAACAGTGACTCGCCTCGTCAATGCCCTTTTTATAAGAAACTTCCAGGTCTTACTCTACTTCCTCCTTCGCATTCATTTGCTCAAATCTGCTTCTCTGTTTTGCTAACTTCGCGCCATTTCGGTGTGATTATCTGATAGGAACACCTTTCACTGTGGATGCCTTTCGCTATGGTTGTGTTCAAGGGTGTTCTGCTTATTTCCTTACTCACTTTCACGCTGATCATTACATTGGTCTCACTAAAGCTTGGTCTCATGGTCCCATTTACTGCTCCTCTCTCACTAGTCGTCTTCTCAGACTTAGTCTCTCTGTTAATCCCTCGTAAGTTCTTTACTAATGCCATTTATGTCCAAGGACAATCCTTCAAATTTGTGTATTTTGTTTTCTGTGTGGTGATTCGCTGTATGCAGGTTTATCCATCCATTGGAGCTAGACGAAGAATACACTATTAATGGGATCAAAGTTACCTTAATCGAAGCTAATCATTGCCCAGGTGCTGCTCTTATTCACTTTCGCCTCTTGGATGGAACATGTTATCTGCATACTGGAGATTTCAGGGCTTCTAAACAGATGCAAACTCATCCTCTCCTCTTTAATCGACGAGTTCATGTGCTGTATTTGGATACAACATATTGCAATCCGAGATACAAGTGAGAAGAGGAACTTTACAAATCGTAGAGCTTATGGATTTTGAAGGAGCATGCTCGTAAAGTTTGATTCATTCTTTTTCTATGTTTTTGTACAGATTCCCCGCTAAAGAAGATGTATTAAGTTATGTTGTGAGAATCACGAAAGAGTTCATCAGGAAGCAACCAAGGACTCTGATTGTGGTTGGTTCTTATAGCATTGGAAAAGAATGTGTTTATCTAGCTATTGCCAAAGCACTTGGGGTATAATTTTTCGGAGCCGTTCTCTTTACTTTTAGCCATTTTCTGGACCTTTGAGTTCTAACCTCGTGGGGGTTTTCAGGTTAAGATATTTGTAAATACTTCAAGACGACGGATACTGCAATCTTTTGGTTGGGATGACATTTCGAAGAATCTTTGTACAGATGGGAAAGCCACATGTCTTCATGTTCTGCCTATGTCAGCATTGAGAGTTGAAGTAATTCTCTAAAAACCAAGATGCTTATCTCAACTATTATTTTATTGTTGTTATGTTAATCTCTCATGATCGTATCTCTCTGAAGAGACTCGACGAACACTTAAAGGTATATAGAGAACAGTATGGAACAGTTTTGGCATTTAGACCCACAGGTGAATTTTATGCCTTGCAAATCTTTTTTAAGGTTTTGGTTTAAACTGTCGGTACGAAAACTTCTGCTTCCTTTGTTTTCAGGTTGGACTTACACTGAGAAGATAGGCGAACACCTTGATCTGATAAAACCAACTTCAAAGGGAAAAGTCAGCATTTACGGTGAGTTTGATTTTTGTAATGTACATAGCTCTTAAGTATCATCATGACTCGTGTTGGCCGATCTGTCTGACTGTCTGTAACTATTTATCTGTGTAGGGGTTCCATATAGTGAACATTCAAGCTTCACAGAACTTCGTGAGTTTGTTCAAGTGCGTTCCAGCAATGTTGTTATTATCTATCCGTATCTGTCCTGGACAAATTTCACATTTCTTTTTAGCATTAACTGATTTCGTCTTCACGCAGTTTTTAAGGCCAGATAAGATCATTCCCACAGTGAATATCTCAAATGCTGGAAGTCGCGAGAAAATGCAGTCATGTTTCAGAGAATGGCTCAGACGCTAAGATTGAACTCTAGGTTGATGGATGATTGCTTCCTATTGGTAAGTAAATCAGTAGCGTTGGCCGTTTATATCTATAATACTTTTCCTTTTTTGCAGTTTCTGAATCCCCAATATGTTTCGCACTGAAGATTCTAAGGAATGCTGGATTCTTGATGCTTGTGTAACTTCTTGGAAATTGCAACTGGTGGATGCAGTGAATTTGAAGTTTATGTAGGAGTAAATCCAGAAGTCTGATTCTTATCTATTCTCCTGAATTAAATCACTAATACAGTGTATCTTCGACTGGCTAATTCTTTTAGTTTTGATGATTGGCAAAGAAAAGATTTCAAAGAAACAAATCTTTCTATATGCTACATTTACTTCTCTCTACCTAGAAGATTGAATTGCATCAAGTTGAGTTGCAGTTCACACAAGAAGCAAATGAGTAGACAATGCAATTGCAAAGAGAGAACAAGATAACCAGATCAGATAGAAAGGAGAGGGAGATATATTATATGTGGAGGTAGAGTATTGCCAGTTAACCTCATTGCAAAAGTTGAGTTTGTCGTTGAGAAACGAACTCCATAGATATTTCCTATTGTTGTCTCGTGGAATCGTGGTTGTAGCTGTTGTTCTTTCAGACAACAGGAGGCAGAGGAACCCAGAGAAACAACGGGAGTCACAAAATCATGGTCGGTTGGTTGTAAAGGCAAATGTCAGACTCGAGACCAATAATGGAGCACGCAGCAGCAGCAAATTGAGTGGCCTACTCGGTTGTGTAAGATGTTCCGAGCTAGTGCCTTTTTCTGTTGCGCAAAGGTTCTTGATCACAGTTCCATTGGTCTGTTAGTGATTATTACTGTTTAAATCTTGTCCCTGTGTGTTTGGTTGTTTCAGAGAGCATCTAAGACAATGTATCCTATTGAGTTAATAATAGCCTCTTTATACGTCTCTTGAGAAACACATTCAAGTCAGAGGATAAACTTCGAACAAACTGAGTCTTAAATCATTAGCTTCTCATGTGTTTAACTTTGTTTACAGGAGAAGCTTTTCGATAATACAGAATATATAACAATTGGAGAAGTTTGATATGCCTAAGAGAAATGAAAACTAGTTAACTACAAAGCAGTACCGAGAATCGATTTGACGTTCTCCTCGATTTGAAATGCTGGAAGCGGCAAGAGTCTCTTCTTCTGTCCTTCCATCTTCTGTCATTACCCTTAGAAACTCTTCAAGAGCATTCTGCATCCACTCGTACCGACACAGTTCCAAAGCCTCTTTAACATTCAGCTGTGCATTTTACATACCCTTGTCAGTCATTATATATATAAACATATATGACACATACAACAGCAACAATTGTGCTTAGTGCTTACCCATCTCCTCTCGCGGTTTTCTTGCTCTGGCCACGTCGCGAGTTCTTCCTTCACCTCTAACGCAAACATATAACCTTTGCATCCACCACCTAAGAAGCATTCAGCTTCCACACTGCTACTCTTGCTTTTAAATTCCCAAACTCCTAATGGATCTTCCTATAGAATACACCAAAAGACAATCCAATCCGTATCTATACAAGAACTTTCTCGTGTTGTCAATAAAGGATCTGTGTTGAGAAAAAACAAAGAAACTTACTCTTAGTATCCCCTTAACTCCTGCTTCTTCCATGGCTTCACGAGAAGCAGCTTCAAGAACAGTTTCATCATCTTCCCATCCTCCCTAAACAATACATTAGAATGAATTTTGATACATAGCACTTTGCTTCTAGTTTCAAAAGCATCAACATGAACATTTAAGAAAAAAAAACCTTTGGGAAGACAAGATCGTGTCGGTTAGGAGATGAGACCATAAGCACTTCAAGCTTGTTTTCAAAGTCAACAATCGAGTCTTCTTCATCTTTCACAAGTCTATACGGAATGCATCTGTCATCATTTTCAACAGACGAATCCGTTCCAAAATTATTGCTTTGTGATTTCCATTATTGAATAAACAATAAAGAAACAAAAACAAACGAATCAAATCCCATCACATCAAATCAAGAACGATACAAACATTAATAAAGTCAACCACAAGAAGCTAAAAATAACAAAACAAAAAAAAAGGATTTTGTTACCCAGAAACGAGACGGAAGTTATTGTCATAACGTTGACGGTCTCGTCCTGTTCGTGCTGAAAGATTCGACATTTAGTAAACCTGAGAAAGATGAAATCAAATCCCAAATCAGAACAACACAAATTTTCTCTGTAAGACGAAAAAAATGGAGAGAAGAAGAGGATGAAACTAATTACAAAGATAAATGCAGCTTCTAAGCTTTGAGAAGAAAAGAAAAAAATAAAAAATCCTGTCTTTGTCTGTAGGTGTCAGCAAGAAACATCAACATAGCTTCCTAAACGAACCATCTTGTTCAATAAAGCTCATCTCTTTTTTCTTCTTCACCCAGAACTAAAGAACCAACAAGAGAGAGAGAAAGAGGGAGACAAAACTGAAAAAAAAAAATGTAAAAAGAAAGGAACGGTTTTGGTTTGTTTGCCATCTATAGGAAAGGAACAAGCTGAGATTTTTCCGGGGACAAATGTAAGAGCTGACGAAGGAGAAGATTCAATTCTTTAATAACCACCCATCTCCTATATCACGTTTCTCATGTCTTTTTTTATACATTATATTTCCAATGGTCAAATTCATCAGAATATTTTTCTAATATAATGAAACTTGGTTAGTCCACATAGGACTGTTTACTTTAGTTAAAAAAAAACTGAACCGATTTGAACCCCACCAATAATCAATCATAAAGCTGGATATAGCTCACAGTTGGAGGAAATTTTGCTTCAGCTGGTTCGTTGACTAGAGCCTAGAGAACACGTTTCCTACGCTACGACTAAGAAACAAGCAAGCTTAAAGGAATAGATTGAGTAACTTGGTCTGAGTCCTGGTCAGAGATAAGACAGCTTTTTAGGTTGAACTAGGTTTCTTAATACCATTTGATTTGACCACTTATCGACAAGTGTTTGCGTAGCAAAAACGTAAGCCTTTTAAAACCACAGACTAGAAATGTACTATATATCAGTAGGATCTTTCTGAGAGACAAACTAAAGTACATGTTTAATGTTTAGTACATGCTTGTTGTCTAAACTAAAGCTGCATGAAAGTGATTCGTGTAAAGCTTAAATTACACATTTACACATAACAAACAATGTGTAGAACCAAAGTGGGGATTCATTGGTCTCTTGTTTTTTTAGTAGCTCACAATAAATGGGCCCAATAAATTGGGTAAAGCCCATGTGTCGTGTCTATGATTGATTAAAACGCGCACATTAAACTTATTGGGCCTGGGTCTTTTAAAAAAATGGATATTACGGTTGGTGCAGACTATGATTGATTTATATTTCAGTCACTTTTCAATCATTTCCGATTTTGTATGATTTATTCATGATGATCACGACCGCCGCTTCAATCATTGGTCTCGTTTCAAAATTTCAATTTTTTTTCTTCTTTTTAAATGGGAAAGAGAGAGAGAAAGAAATTTCACTAATAAAGAAAAAAAAAAGTCAAGACAAACGTTAGACGCATATATAATAGACGCGAAACGCAGATCGTGGAAATGTGAGTTGAAACGTTAGCGTCAGTGAAACTAACGGGTTATAAGAAAAAGAAGAGTAGAAGCAAATGTCTATACAGCTGGCTTGTGGGTCCCTTGACCCCACCTTTTTACTCTGTCGATGTAGAACGTGGTCCTACTCCACGTTATTTTATTTCGTCAAAAGCGAGTTTGTTGAATTTTTTATTTAAAGAATATTTTATGAATGTTTGTTCGCTGGATATCTATTTGTCATTAATAACTACGTTAATTTTCTTTTTTATTTGCTTTCTAATCAAAGTATTTTACAGTAGTACCAGTTAAAACAACACTGGTTTGTCCTTTTATAAAATATATAAATTTGTCTTTTTCGGTTATAGTGGTTGCGTTCAAGTTTCAATTAGTAACAGTCAAAACTGTAAAAAACAAAACAAATAACAACATTTAAAAAAAATATGCATAAGTAACTGTAGAATAATTGTAACATAAAGGGTGAAATTATTATGCAGAGAAGTTTGATTGAACTGAAAAAAATGTAGAATATCATAATTTCTCTGTTTTGAAATGATCCAACCTCGTTTTCCTAAAAAACAAATGAATTAATAAAATCGCATATAATCAATACAGAAGTTCAGATTAACTGCAAACTTATGAAAAAACATGATCATTTTTTTTTTTTTTGTGGTGGACAAACAGTAATTCCAACTATTTTGTGATGGACAGTGATTCCAATTACATTGATTGATAGAAAAAAGAAATTCAAAGTCTAAGAATTAAATAATTATGTTTGGATATAAATTCCCATCTGTCATTGGCTGCTTATTAATTTAAAGTATGAGCAGGGAAAAAAGAGTTATTTGACATTCAAGTAAAAATCTCGAGACTCATTATTCAGTGTGTAAAAAAAAAAAGACCAATTAAAGGAAAAGAAAACATGCGAAAAAAGGAAAGGAAAAAAAAAAACAGAGAGATTTGCGGAGTAAATAAAAGAGGAGGAGGCAGAGACAGAGTGGTGTGAGTGTGTTCGTCTCTTTTAGATTTGCGGCGGCTGAAACTGCGTTACACGGCGGTTTTAGTTTCCTCCTTCTTCTTCTTCTTCCTTTTTTTAAACCCCAACCAAACAAAAAAAGGAAAAAAAATTCCTTTCGCTGTAATTGCAAACTGGCGAAGTGACCCACTTGCTTCTCTTTGTCTTCAAAGGTTCTCTTTTTATTCCTCTCCTTTTTATCCCACAAATTAAACAATGGGTTTGGTGGTTGGAGAAGAGTAAAACTCTGTAAATGTCAATTCCAAAGTCATCTCTAGAACTGAAAGAAAGAAAGAAAAAGAAAAACAGTAGTAAATAGTTTGATTCTTGTTGTTGTTGGTGTTGTTGGTTCTCAGTAAGTATTATTTCAGTCTTAAGAGAGAGAGAGAGAGTTGTTGTCTGCGCGATGTCACTTTCTGTCGGCATTGTCTGCGTTCCGACACAAGACTTGATTTCTTCTTCTTCTCTTTACCTTCGAGTTCTAGAAACTGCGGCGGAGATTTGATGTTTCAAACCTCTTCTCCTTCTCCTTCTTCTTCTTCCACTTTCACACCAAATCTTCTGGTTTGTTGGTTTTTATTTCAGTTTTTTCTGGGTCTCATTAAAATGAAAAAAACTTCAGTTTGATTATTGAATCTGCCTCTTAAGGAATTTTCCCACACTCTCACATTGAATGTTGTTGGAGGGGAAAAACGAATGTGGGGAATCACGCCGTCGATTCTGGATTTTTGTGATATTTATTCGCCGATGAAGTAGAGATTTCTTTTTCCTGGAGATCTGTCAAAGGTTTTTAATGAAATTTTTTTTCTTCTCTCCCTCTTATTTACTGCATGTTTGATTGATTGATTCAAAAGAATCTTATTCAATTTTTACAAGTTGACACCTTTTTTTGTTTTCCTTAGCAAAAAGATGGTATGTATGTATGTATATCCACAAAAGCTTTATTTGCTTTTCGTTTTGTCTTGTCTTCTTCTTCTTCCTCTTCTTTAATCGTATCTTCTTTTTTTCCGCCGACATTCTCGTGTTTCTTTCTACAGGATTATCGCATGGTAGTAGTAGCAGCTTGGAGCATCGGAGAGAGACAGAAGAGAGGCTATTTTGTTTCCAAATGTCAGCAACTGTTGCAGCAGCCATTGGAGGTGCTGTTGGAGCTCTTGCATTGATTGCTCTGTTGGTTTTTGTCCTATGGTTTTGCATCTTTCGTCGCAAGAATTTGTCAAGAACTTCTGAGACAGGCTCTTCTGATCCATCAACTCAAGGTATATAAATCATTAATCCCATCAAGCCATCAATACCTCTCTTCTCTCTCTCTCTCTCTTGACTTTCTTGGATGATATTCAAAAGATTTAGACTTTTGGTATTTATGTTTGTTACTCAGAAGGAAGAAATGTTGCAATTGAGTTGTCAATGAGAGAAGCTAGGAGGTTTGAAATGGAGGAACTTGCTCAAGCCACCAAGAGTTTCACCAATAAAAGCCTTATAGGTATAGGCAAGTTCGGCGAGGTTTACAAAGGTTTGCTTCAAGACGGTGTTCTTGTGGCGATTAAGAAAAGGCCTGGCTTGCCTACGCAAGAATTCGTTAACGAGGTTCTTATAACAAGTCCTTTTTTCAATGTTTGGTTTTCATCTAGAACAAAAGTGTTTTTGAGAGGCTTACAAGGTCTTGTCAAAATGTATATTTATTTCAGGTTCGTTATCTATCGTCTATCAATCATCGTAATCTTGTCACTCTCTTGGGTTATTGCCAAGAAAGCAACACGCAGTTTCTTGTCTACGAGTATGTTCCTAATGGAAGTGTTTCCAGTCACCTGTACGGTAACTCTCTGTCCTTTAATTGTAGAGATTTTAGTGCTATTCTCATTTGGTAATAAATCAGTTTTGATAACTGAGTTTAGACAGTTTAAGCATCATTTTTGGTTATTTTCTTTGATTAGGTGCTGGTGGAAAAGTACCTGGAAATAGGCTAGAATTCAGAAATAGGCTTGCCATAGCTATAGGAGCAGCTAAAGGTAAAATTATCTGCAAAAGCCTTGAGATTTAAGCTCGTTGAATCAAAAGAGTTCTTGTGTCCTGATCTTGCATATGCCCTTATTATCTCTAGGTTTGGCACATCTTCACTCGCTGAGTCCTCGATTGATACACAAGGACTTCAAAACCGCTAATGTTCTTGTGGACGAAAACTTCATTGCTAAAGTTGCGGATGCAGGAGTTCGTAATTTCTTGGGAAGAGATGATGTTGGTACATCGTCTCACGTTGTTGCGGACCAGATCTTCCTCTCCCCAGAGTAACTACCTTTGAGGCTCACATTTGTTTAATTTGTATCCGAGTTTCTCAGACTATTCATCCTTTTGCAGGGTTCAAGAGTTCAGGAGATTTTCAGAGAAAAGTGATGTGTATGCTTTTGGGGTATTCCTCTTGGAACTAGTAAGTGGAAGAGAGGCATCAGAACCATCCCCTTCAAGCTCAACACAAACTCTAGTCGAATGGGTATGTAATAACACTCAAAACCATTTATACAAATCAAGATTACAGAATGTTGCTAATAAAGTCTATTTTGAATCTCACTTGTATACACTGGAGTGATCTTATTGATTGCAGATGCAAAACATAACGGATTACACTGATATACCAGCAATGATCGATGAGAGACTAGGTGGTACATACACAGCAGAAGGAGCGGAGGAGGTTATTACACTGACACTGAGATGTATTGATGTTTCAAGTGAGAAGAGACCAACAATGAGTTATGTTGTGACAGAGCTTGAGAGAATATTGGACAAAGAAGTGAGCTTGACAACAGTAATGGGTGAAGGTACTCCAACTGTTACTCTTGGAAGTCAGCTTTTTAAAGCATCAACGTGATGAAAAAGTTACATATATATACATATATATATTTATATATAAGTTCTCTGAGACAAAAACCAATCAGAGAACTCAAGAGGAGGAAGAAGGAGAAGACTGATCAGCTGTTTTGTGTTAAGTGTATAAAGAACAGCTGAGCTATTATTATTATTCGTTTTTTTTTCCCCTCCTGTTTTACTTCCTTTGGGGGTTTATTTTCAGCAATTTTTTTTGACAATGAGTGCAGAAAATATAACTTTGTAAAAACATTATTTATTGATGATATAAAGGAAGCAAAGAGTGGAAAGTTGTGTGATTCTTTGTTGTTTTTATAAATCCATCTTTTTAGTACTATCAGAAAAGGCATACTCACTGTTTCAGTAGATATAAAGTTTGGAACAACAAATTACAGTTTACTTTCATCATAATAGTAGTGGGGAAATTTTTAGTTGGTTTTGATCAAAAGATTACAATTAGTTAAACTGTTGAACTGGCAGAAGATGATAACCGTACTACTTATTATGTTTGGCCCCAAAATTCAGAGTTACTTTTCCTATAAGTAGCCGTTTTGGGGGAAAAAATTGACCTTAGCTTCAACCTACCTATGCTTTATAGCCTTTATTGCCAAAGAGATAAACAACCAAGTTGGTCCAGCAAAAATTTGATCAAAAAGATTTCTATTCCAAAATTGGTAGTGAAATATTGTCACGCAACTGAGTTTTTTCTTTTGTCTCTAATAGATTCTTGCTTTCTCAGTGACTTTTATTGCAAATTTTGACTCAACACTCTGTTCTTCTTTTTCTTCTACTTATTAATTACTGTCCCTAGTTTTGCTAAAAAACCTTTGTGGGCACACAGAACTATAAACAGTCTTTGAACAGACTCCAAAAAATCAAAATCATGTTTGGGTCTGATTTTGTGTCGGGAGGAAAGATCTAATGATAAAGACTCTTCTTTTCTGTAGATGGTGAAATCGTAAATGATGGTGGGTCTCATTAATCTACCTTCCAGATCTTGACCTCACGAAGAAGAAAAAAAACATTACTGCTCACTAAAGCTCACTCATAAAGAAGAAAAAAGGACACCAGTGCAGAGAAACAGAGGTTATGTTACTGCCAACGACGTCATAAATAATTACAGTTTTTCTTTTTTAAATTGAGAAAAAATTAGAACCACTCGATTTTGGATAGACTCATTTACACACACACGATCATGGTAAAGGCTTGAGCTTTTTTTTTTCTTTTTTTGGGTAGCCATAGATACTAGACTCTCAACAATGGCGACGAAGCTGTTTTCTCCGTCGTTGTCTTGTCCGTGGGTGACTTCAAGAGATGTAGTAATCAAAGGGTTTCTTCCACGGCGGAGACGGGAATGTTTCACGAAGCGAAACAGAGTCGCCGCCGTCAGGGCAATGGTTGTGGAGCCTCTCACTGCTGTTTCTTCATCGGCGGTTCAGATTCATCAATGGTGGGAACAAAACCCTAATTCGTTGCTGTTAATGGCTGAGACTGGTGGTGGCTATTCGTTGGCTAGCTACTACACGTCGTTGGGTTTGTTCGTTATCTCAGTTCCAGGTCTTTGGTCACTCATTAAACGCTCTGTTAAATCAAAGGTTCGAACTTTTCGAATTACGAAAACTTCCCAATTTCTTGAACCTCGAATCTAATGGTTAAATTTTCAGATAGTGAGGAAGACGTTTGTTGTTAGCGAAGGAGAAGGAATCAAGAAGGAACCAAAGCAAGTTGCTGGAGAGATTCTCTCTTTCTTCACAAGGAAGAATTTCAACATCACTGATCGAGGAGAGACAATCACGTAAGCTAATTGCAGAAGAAAATTTGTTCATTTGGGTTTTTTGCGTTTTAGTTACTGACATTGTTGTTGAATAAAAAAAGGTTCGAAGGAACAATGGTTCCGAGTAGAGGACAAGCTGCTCTGCTCACATTCTGTACATGTATAAGCTTAGCAAGTGTGGGCCTTGTGTTAACCATTACACTGCCTGATTTTGGAAACAATTGGTTCTTCATTACCATTCTTAGTCCACTCGCGTAAGCTCTCTCTCTCTCTTTCTCCCTTTTTGTCTCTGAAACTGTTTGTGAATGGATTGATGATGATGGGTGTGTGTACAGAGGAGCATATTACTGGAAGAAGGCGTCGAGGAAAGAGGAGATAAAGGTGAAGATGATGGTGGGAGAAAAGGGGAAATTGAGTGAGATTGTGGTTCAAGGAGATGATGTACAAGTTGAAGAAATGAGGAAGGAGCTTCAGCTTAGTGAGAAAGGCATGGTTTATGTTAAGGGTCTCTTTGAGAGATCATGAAAACAAAACGTTCAAATCCTATTTTTTGCCTTTCTTTTTTGGGGGAGAGAATGTGTTTATATAACTGTTCAAGGATGAGATTAAATGACCATTTGACTCATTTCATCGTACTAAATGAATTGATATACGTTACAAACCAATACTATTGTCATGAGGATGGATCAAAGCTCTCTACATATTGTCTATAGACTTAATATAATTAGTTTTTTTTAAAAGCACAAAACAAATTCTGCTGCCGGGATTTTGAAAGCGTAAACATCAATTGTTTGCGATTTTGAGTTAACCATAATTGCTTTTAAGCGGAAGTAAAATATAATTTCGTTTTGTGATTTCAGAATGTACTGAAAACTTAGGACTAGAGATTTTACAAAGACTGCACCACTTGGGGAACTGTGGGGAGTTTACTACGGTCTTGTAATAGCATGGGAAAAGCGAGTGGAGAGGTTGGAGATAGAAGTTGATTTCAAGTTGGTGGTTGGTTTTTTGAAGCGAGGGGTTGAAGAAACTCATCCGCTGTCTTTCCTGGTACATATGTGCCATGGTTTTTTTACTAGGGACTGGATAGTCCGAATTGATCATGTGTATAGAGAGACTAATCGTCTTGTAGATGGTTTAGTTAACTATGCTTTTTCTTTACCGTTAGGCTTGCATTCTTTTGATTTTGTTCCTGAGTTTGTGTTTTCTATTTGAAAAGAGGACTTGGATGGTCTAGGAATTGCTAGACAAACACGCTTGTAATATTTTTCATTTTTTTAATAAAAATCGGGAGCAATAACCCCACCATTCACCAAAAAAGAAATTTTACAAAGACTTTGGACCGAGAGAGACAATTAGCTTGCTGATACAATCAAGCCCATAAATCTGTATTGTACTATTGTGAATGTTTTTGGTTTTATGAAGGTAAAACAAATCATTCATGTTTTTTCATGGATAGTGTAGTTGTAAGTTAAACAGGTTTGATGAATCAAGAAACGGGCTTTTACTCGATTTGGGTTGGGCTCAGCCTACATCAGTCCACGAAAAATCAACATATCCATCTACCATCTCTCTGCTAATTTGTATTGCATTTTAGTACACTTTTACCTTAAAGTTCGATCATACAAAATTAATAATTAATCACATTCTTCTTTTGGGAAATAAGGGAAATCATCATTCATCAGCAGCACTCATTCGATTTGGATTGCAATAATTTTTCACCAAAACAAGTCACTGGACTGGACCATTTTGTCACTTCTCCCTCAAGCAACTCTCCAGTATTTTGATTAACACATTATTGAATTAGTTCTTTTTATTGTCTCTTATTGGTAGGAAGTGGATAAAGTCTACTATCCTAAATTAATAATAAGTTAGTACGAAAATTAAATTAAATTATCAGAAGAAGAGTGAGAGTGACAAGGTCACTTTCGATTCTTCACGCGCGTCTCTCTTCTTCTTCTTCCTCTACAAAAACACTCGTCTCTCTATACGTTGATCTTCACGCTCCTCTCTCTTTCTCTCTTCTTCTTCTGCTTCTCCTCCATAGAGCTCTCTCGCGTCTATGGCGATCAAATGTTTCGTCTCCTTTTCTCTCTGTCTGTTTCTGGTGACGATCGTAATCGGCGGCGTCAACTCCGAGTACATAGAGTACGACACAGCACCGAGGATCGTCCCTGAGAAAATCAATGTTCACTTGGTTCCTCACTCGCACGACGACGTCGGGTGGCTTAAGACCGTTGACCAGTACTACGTCGGCGCCAACAACTCCATTCGGGTACTCTCTCTCTCTTTCCATGGAATTAAGAAGAAGAATTGGATTCTGCGAGTTTAGGGCTTAATCTTGCGATGAATTTGATTGAACAGGGAGCTTGTGTTCAGAATGTATTGGATTCTGTCATCGCTTCGTTGCTTGACGATCAAAATAGGAAGTTCATTTATGCTGAAATGGTAAGATTTCTCGAAGATTCACCAAAACGGCGGTTTTGTTGTTTTCTTTTCTTTTCCAGATGAAAGTTAGTTATTGTTGACTATTGTTATAGGCCTTCTTTCAAAGATGGTGGAGGCAACAAAGCAATGCCAAGAAGGTCAAGGTCAAGAAGCTTGTTGACTCCGGTCAACTTGAGTTCATGTGCGTCTTGATTGATCCCATCTTTTTGTTCTCTTCGTTGTTTCTTGTTTGTATCTTGATCTGCGGTTTTTACAGAAACGGTGGAATGTGTATGCACGATGAGGCGACTCCGCATTATATTGACATGATCGATCAAACAACACTAGGCCATCAGTTTATCAAAAGTGAGTTTGGTCAAGTTCCCAGGGTTGGTTGGCAGATCGATCCCTTTGGACATTCTGCAGTACAAGCTTACTTGCTTGGTGCAGAGGTATAGTTTGTTCAATCGTTTGTTAAAATGAGTTCAGTATGTGAATGATTAGCCTATGTCAGCTCAAGTAATAACCTTCGTTTTTTCTTATACAGTTAGGTTTTGACTCGCTGTTTTTCGCTAGAATTGACTACCAAGATCGTGCAAAGAGATTAAGAGAGAAGACACTTGAGGTTATTTGGCAAGGTTCCAAGTCCCTTGGCTCATCTTCACAGGTTAAAACCATCAGAGCTTGCATTATATTTCTGTGATTTCCGTCGTTTAGCTGCATTTGTCTCATTGCTATTTCATGTTACTTGTAGATATTCACCGGTGTATTCCCAAGACATTATGACCCTCCTGATGGTTTCACATTTGAAATTAATGATGTATCACCTCCTATCCAGGTAAAAAGCTATCAAACCTGCTGTCTTGTGTTTGAACTTTGCTTAAACATGCACTGATAAAGCATCTTGAATATAGGATGATCCTCTTCTTTTTGACTACAATGTTCAAGAACGAGTCAACGACTTTGTAGCTGCAGCCCTTGCACAGGTAAAGATTATATAACTCTTTTTTCTTGAAATCAGCAAAAATAAAAGAAGTTTTGTTATGATGTCTTAAAATTCTTTTACTTGGATTTCTCTTGTCAAGGTTAATGTGACCAGGACAAACCATATCATGTGGTTAATGGGAACTGACTTCCGTTACCAGTATGCGTATTCATGGTACAGACAGATGGACAAGTTTATCCATTATGTTAACAAGGTACACTGGCTTTTTATACTAGCAAATTCATATCATTTGGATTTCACTAATTTCAAAGGTAAAATGATACCAATCTTTATTCCCTTGTCGTTTGGCAATCCAGGATGGGAGAGTCAATGTTCTGTATTCGACACCATCTATCTACACCGATGCAAAATATGCTGCAAACGAGTCCTGGCCCGTCAAGACTGATGATTTCTTCCCGTGAGTTTGATAGCTTGGTTATTTACTCCTATAAAAAAATAAAATGCGTCTTGATTAGGTAAATATTACATATACATGTGTCAGGTATGCGGACAAACCTAATGCGTACTGGACAGGGTACTTTACGAGCAGGCCAGCCTTTAAAAGATATGTGAGGGATTTAAGCGGTTACTATCTGGTATGGTCTAATATATTTCTAGAAAATCTTCATTGATTTGTGGTTTCTTTATGCTCCATTCTTACATGATCTTGTCTGTTTCTAAACAGGCAGCTCGACAATTGGAATTCTTGAGAGGTAGGAGTAGTTCAGGACCAACAACAGATATGCTAGCTGATGCTTTGGCAATTGCTCAACACCATGATGCAGTTAGCGGTACACAAAGACAGCATGTGGCTGCAGATTATGCTCTTAGGCTCTCAATAGGTTACCTGCAGGTGCTTTTTAGTTAGTAGGCATTTCATGTGCTTCAAATGCAACCTTTTTCTCTCGTTGGTGCAGCTGTTTAAGAATTTTTTTAATGATCATTACTAGGCCGAGAAGTTGGTTGCTTCTGCGCTTTCCTTTTTATCAGCAGCAAAATCAAGTACTGAAGAGAAGAATCCCGACACGAAATTTCAGCAGGTAATGTGCTTGTTTAGGACTTCTCTAGGACTGCAATAATATCATGGCCGCGTTAGAAGAGTATAGAAGACTTTGAGATCGAATTCTATTATGTTTCCACAAAAGATACATAATGCATTTTAGTAATCCGCTTTATAGAATTTTCATGAACACTTTAATGAGTAATGACTAAAAATCAAAGGTTTCTTGTATTCTAACGGGTAAGGCTGATTCTTGCCTTGTGCATCATATTGGCAGTGTCCCCTACTTAATATCAGTTACTGTCCTGCATCTGAAGCTCGTTTGTCCAGCGGGAAAAGCCTTGTAAGTCTGTCAAGCAGCCTTACTTTCAGTCTATGAAGTCTTGAATCTTTTCTTGGTTAGTTGTACTATCTTCTTTTTCACATTAATCTCTCCTTGTAGGTGGTTGTTGTTTACAATTCTCTAGGATGGAAACGAGAGGAAGTGGTCCGAGTTCCTGTAAGTATTTTTTAATCTCCTTGCTTGAGTGGCGTGGCTCTCACTTTATTAGCAAATATTGTTTGCCACTCGTTCCAGCATTTATCATATGTACGTGTTAACTTCTTTTAGGTGTCCTCTGAAAATGTTATCGTGAAAGATTCATCTGGGAAAGAAATCGTGTCTCAGCTTCTACCTCTTTCAGACATCACACTGAGAATTAGAAATGAGTATGTCAAGGCGTACCTGGGAAGATCACCGAGGGATACTGCAAAATATGTGCTTGCATTTACAGCTTCAGTACCACCTCTTGGGTTCAGCTCGTATGTCATCTCAGACACTGGACGAACAGGTTAGCTGTGTTCCAGAGTGTGTACTATTGTGTGGTAAAGTTATTTGTGAATGACATGATCTTGAAATACATGTGGTCTGGCTCTACTAGCCATGACAATTGGTTCCTCACTAGTATTAACATACATTTTGTATTTACTTGCGTCTTTGTTTTCTAATTTTATTTAAGCGTCTGGACTATCTGCGTCATATATTACTTCTGGAAGCTTGACTCAAGATATAGAAGTTGGCCAAGGAAATCTAAAGTTACGCTATGCGGAAGAGGGAATGAAAATGACTCGTTACTTAAGTACCAAAAATCAGGTGTGCCTTTTGTTTTTTTAATCTAACTTCCCTACTTTTCCATTCGAATGTGTATACATCATCTGATGATGATTTTGGGGTAAATTTAAGGTTACTGCAGTACAAACATATGCCTATTACACTGGAAGCAATGGAACTGACAAGGATCCACAGGTAGCTCAGCTCTCTAGCAGATACAATGTTGTCTACTTAGTTATATTCGTGTAATGTTTTAAACCATTGTCATATACTTATAAGGCTTCTGGAGCTTACGTTTTTCGACCAGATGGTGCACGTCCAATTGAATCCGAAGGAGAGGTAATACACATGAGCTGCATCTATAACCTTATTTCCTGAGCATGTGTAACAATACAAAAGAAACTAATTGTCTAGCCTGACTCAGGCTCAATTAACTGTTGTTCGGGGACATCTGTTTGATGAACTGCACCTGGTGTTTAACTCCTGGATATCACAGGTCATCCCACTTGCAAGTGCTTAGTGTTTTCGAACAGTTCTTAATTACATTACCGAAGCTATAACTGCTTCATCCATCTTGTAATGGGTCTGTTAATTTGCAGATTGTCAGAGTGTACAAGGGAAAAGACCATGTTGAATTTGAGTTCACCGTGAGCCGATCTTTCCTTATCTTCGAGTATCTTCCTGTTGAACTGATGAAGACAACTTTAGTCTTACTATTTCCTGCTTTCTAGGTTGGGCCTATACCAGCTGATGATGGTATTAGCAAGGAGGTAATTACTAAACTTACAACCACCACCACCATGAAGACAAATGGAACGTTTTACACAGACTCTAATGGTCGCGACTTCATCAAACGGGTATATATGCAAACTTCGTGTGTGTAGTGTTTCTTTTCTACTTGTAATTACCGCATTGTTTTTATTGTAACACACTTTTTTATATTTTCTTGCAGATTCGGGACTTCAGAACAGACTGGGACTTGCAAGTATACCAACCAGTTGCTGGGAACTACTATCCTGTAAGGCATCAAATCCATCTGAGATTCCTTCTCGTGATATACTTTTATTATATGTACTCGACTGAGCCGCATCATATCTGCCTTATGTCTGACATATTCTTTTCGTCCAGATAAATCTCGGGATATACATGAAAGATGAAACCGCAGAGCTATCGGTGTTGGTGGATCGCGCTGTTGGCGGATCCAGCTTAGAGAATGGCCAAATCGAGTTGATGCTTCATCGGTCTGTCGACGAACTTTCTCTATATAACCAACACAAGCATATGTTGTCTTTGCTTGTGTTTTACCTTCGTCTCTTTTCATTCGTGTAGGAGAATGCTTCATGATGACATTAGAGGTGTTGGCGAGATTCTTAATGAAACAGTATGTCTCCCTGACGGATGCACAGGATTAACGGTAATTTTACGTTCTCATCTCATTTTTTAGCTGTCGAAGTTGCTAAGTATCAGCTTGTTTCTAGTGTAGAACCAAATCGTCTTTCTTTTGAGCGTAAGACAGTTTGCTTTTCTTTGAGTTGTTTTGCAGATACAAGGGAAGTATTATGCACATGTAGGCAAACCTGGAGGAGATGGTGCAAAATGGCGTCGAAAATTTGGTCAAGAAATATATTCTCCACTTCTTCTGGCATTCACGGAACAGGTTGCTCTGGAATAAAAATAAATATTTACTCCCCTCACTTATTTGAGATAGCGAAGTGACATAAGATATCTTGCTTATAGCAAGGAAATGATTGGATTAATTCACATAAGACGACATTCTCAGCGTTTGAACCGTCATACTCATTACCAGAAAACGTCGCATTACTCACACTCCAGGTTAGTTAGATTGTGTAATGTAAATATGTCAAAGATGTTTGTAAGTAGTTGATTACGTTAATGGTGGTTTAATTCTTAAATTTTCAGGAGTTGGAAAACGGGGAAGTTCTTTTGAGGCTTGCGCACTTATTCGAGGTACTTGCTCATCCTTTATATGATTTTTTAGTTGTAGACCTGTAGTTTAACACTAGGCCTAAGATTCCTATTAAGATTAGCAAATAATCAGTGCTATGTTATTTCTCACGACGATTATGTTTGGTTTTGGTTAGATATTCCATGTATAAAATAAGACGCATGGACCAATCTAGGAATTGGTAATTGGTTTTGGAATCCCATCAACTTGGATAGTTTTGCTGATCTATTTGTGTCAATGTCCTTTTAACCTTGTGAAGGTTGGGGAGGATAGCGACTACTCAGTCATGACAAAAGTAGAGTTGAAGAAACTATTCAATAACAAAAAGGTACTAAAAAATAGAGACAACTCATGTCTTATTTGTCTCGTTGTGTTTAACAAAAACAATCTGCTGTGATGTAATGTAATGTTTTTTTTTTTTCTTTAAATGTTTGAACAGATACGCACAGTGAAAGAGACAAGTCTCTCAGGGAACCAAGAGAAAGCGGAAATGGAGAAGAGAAGGCTAATCTGGAAAGTAGAAGGCTCGGCCGGGGAGGAGGTGAAGAGAGGAGAAGCGGTGGACGAGGAGGAGCTAGTGGTGGAGCTTGCTCCGATGGAAATCCGAACCTTTTTGATCAAGTTTGATGATCACATTGAAATGGTTGCTGAAGAGAGAGCGACAACATAGGTTTTTCAAGTAACGCACGTCGTGTGGTCTTTTTACAGTCTTCACTGAATCTTTTTTTAAATGTGCAATGTGGGTTAATAAATATTGCATTTAAGTGTGTTGAGTTAAGAAGTTGCCATTGAGTGGCTAAAAGTGGACTTAACTCATGTTGATGAGCTGGTTGCTTTGCTGAAGAGAGACTCTTCCGGTACAGTACTTGCCACCTTTTATATCGGACCGATTCAGCAGCAACTAGCAGATACTGAGAGGAAAAGATAGGCATTCGGCAATGAAGAAACCAAAGAGATCCCGTTGAGAAATCTCTTTATGCTTGGGAGAAACTTTGATCAAATCCCAAAACCCACTACTGGTCTTCTTGTTTGATCTTTCCATTCTCAATTGCCATCAAGACAAAAATCACTAAAAAGTAGATGCCCTCACACGCTTTGTTAGTCTTTGGTCATGAGAAGAAAAACATAAAAGAGTGAATATATGTTGTCAGCCAATGTCAGCAGGATCAAAGTCTTGGAGTCACATTTTCGATTTATGCACAAACACCAACCGACATGTTCGATAAATCAATACACTCTGGGGGTATTACAGTAAATTTGTTAATATTGTATAAGATTCGGGTATATCCACCCGCGTAGAAGGGAATCATGTTGTCGGGTTACGGAATCGGGTCGGGTACAAGTCGGTTCATCTTTCAAATAAAAATAAAAATCACGACGACATGTTTTTGGCCTTGTGGTTAAAAAAAAAAATTGAAGTGTTTGCGCGAAGAACAGAAGCAGCGGTGGCTCTGAGCCGGCAAAAGTTTTTTCTCTCATCCTAAAATTTTCATGTCCATCTTGCCTCCTCCGCATATTGAAGGTCACAATTCGTCTTCTTCTCCTTCAAATTCGTCTATAAACCCTAGCTCTGAGCATGGCAACATCCCTTCTGTGTCTCCTCTTTCCACCTCTCCTTCCTCTGAAATTGGATCCCTCAGCCTCGCCGGACCTGCTTCCCCCACTCCTGATTTCTCCGGCGGCTCTCGGGGTAAGAGGATTGACAACTCACCTGCCCAAAATTTTCCCCCTCTTTTTGTTTGTCTTTAGGGTTTTTTACATTGACGACCTCGAATTTTGGTTGAATTGTGTTTTAAGGGCTTCCTTGAAAATTTTGAGCTTTGTTTAATATTATATCCTTTTTTTGCTCTCATTTTCGATTTTTTTTTCTGAACTCTCGAACCGATTTCTGCAGCTGAGGAGGGACATATCCGTGGATCTCCCAAAGAGGTAAACTTTGTTACTTCTTAGTGAACGATGAGACTTCTACTTCAGTTTTGCTTTGAATTTTTATTGAAATTGATCGGTCATTGTTTTGTCTATGTTGCAGATGACGCAGAACGGATCAGGGAAGGAGAGCTTTTCCTCACCTAGTGCAGATACACATGACCATTTTCGATATGATAGTCGAAGAAATAGGTCCAGAGGGAGAAATACCGGAGCTGCTGCTGCTGCTGCTGCTGCTTCTTCTTCTCAAGTGCAGCACAATACTACCGGACCACACTCCAATTCTCCTAGAGTCGTCTCGCATCATAATCCAACTGGTAGACGAGCTAATACGATCAGCGGGAACCACTTACTGAACTTTCAGTACGATCCGATTTCGCCTCCGCAATCCAGAGGTCCTCCTCCGCCTCAAAGAAGGCAAATGTACAAGAGGAGGCCTTATAACAAGGATCTCTTCCTTCAGGCAAACTACAAGTTTGTTGTGTTGGACACTGGTGATCATTCTCCGGATTCTATGGATCCTGATAAGATGCTGCAGTGGGAGAATATAATTTGTGTGAAGTATTCGACTCCGTCTCCCGTGCAATGCCCTATTTGCTTGGAGTATCCTCTTTGTCCTCAGATAACTTCCTGTGGGCATATTTTCTGTTTCCCATGTATTCTACAGTACCTGTTGATTGGTGTGGATAATCACAAGGCAGAGTGCTTCAAGAGGTGTCCTTTGTGCTTTGTGATGATTTCTCCGAAAGAGTTGTACACCGTCTATATCGAAAACGTCAAGCAGTACTCTGTTGGAGATCCCATTGAGTTTATGCTTCTGACTCGCAAGAAAGACTCTTTTGCTCCAACCCGGAGAAATGGGTACGACTCGGACATTCCTGATCCGTTCTCAAAGTTCACGTTCACCCAAGATGTTGACCTCGCTGTCAGACAAGCAGTTTCAGAATTAGACGGTTGGATTGCAAGAGCAGATCCTGGGCTCGTCGAAGACTTGGAGAAGCACCTTTATGTAAATGCTGCTATGGAGCGTTTGGAGCAGAGAAAATTGTACTGGATTGAGCATAGGCTCTCTAACTGTAGCAAACCAAGCACGACGACTAGAAATCAGAGATCATCACTCTCACCTTCTGATGTTTCTCGACTTGGTCATCAAGCACCTAGCTTGGCGAAAGGAGCAACAACCAGCAGCTCCAACGATCAAGATAAATCAACTGAAGATTCTTCAGTGGGTAAGTCAGATGAGGATTCTCAATCTAGTTTGGAAAAGAGTTGTGATACTGGTCACCCTCTAGAAGACCAGGAAGCACCGTTATCCACACGCAATGGAAGTAAAGGATCCCTGTTGCATCAAAATGACACCAAAGATCTGAAGGATAACGATGCATACAACTTTTATCAGGTAACCAGTTTCTGATGGATACTTTTGTGTTTGCTTAGAGTACTAATAAGTAATAACAGCTTCTTGATGATTGTTTAATTACTGTATTTGTCAGTGAATATATCAAAGTGAGTTCCTTTCATGAAAAAAAATTGTTATTTTATGTTGTCAATTATATCGTTGTGGTTTTGTTGACAAAGAAAAACTATCTTGCTAGTTTTTACACACGATTTTTCTCTTATCTTTGTGCTATAATCGTATGCCTATACAGTCCGTTGATGGGCAGCACATTATCCTTCACACTTTGAATATGAAATGCCTTCTGCACCACTCTGGCAGCTATGAGTTTCTGCCACCAAGGTAAGATTCTGAGTCTTCTATGCATCAAAATTATCTTATATCAAAGAATCGGGGATAGATTTCAGTCGAAGCCTCTCCATTGACTTATCATTTCTGCATGAATTTGGGTTGCTGATTCAAATATGTATTATTTAGGGCATCCTTAATTAATGAAACTGAGTACCGGTGACATAAAGTTTGAACTTTTATTTTTTATTTTACTTTTGTTTTATTTTTGGTCAACGAACTTTTATTTAGTATGACAATCAAAACTCAGATTAAGTGAAATTGTTCACTATATTTATGATTCTAATAGACTTCTGATTTCAATCCATGAAACGGCAGAGTGAATGGAAAGATACTGGAAATGGAGACGGTGACCCAGTCTGAAGCAATAAGGAGACGCTACCGCTTCTTGAGTCATTTCTCTTTAACAACTACATTTCAGGTACATTTTCCCTTGGGTTTCTCCTATCTTCCGCACGTGTTATTTCCACACTTCTATCTTCTTCCCATGACGCTATATCAAACATTTTCTCCATGGGGCTTATTCTATTTTTCATAATCTTCTCAGATATGTGAGATTGATTTGAGGGAATCATTGCCTCCGGACGCTTTTGCTCCATTTATGGATGAAATCAAGAAGCGTGAGAAGCAGAGGAAAGAACGTGCTAGGAAGGTATTCCTCTTTTTAACCATGATCACAACTCTTGGTCTTTTTTCGTAATTTTTTTCAGATTCCAACCTTCTTGGTCTTTTGTGCGTTCCCTTTTGTTAGTATTTAACTTGGTCAGGATAGCAAATGATCCTACTTTGTTTCTAGTTGAGAAGGAAAACTCAAGGCTACATAAGTAATATATGATGTTGTGCTTTTTCTTAGGATCGAAAAGATCAAATCAAAGCTGAAGTAGCTGCAGCTGCAGAGCTTGCACCATTAATGGCCAGTTTTCGACAGTCCACTCGTGATGAATTTCCTCCATTTTCCTTGGATGACTTCGAAGGTAAAAAAAATAAGAGGAATGAATTTCTCCTCTCTTAATTGGATTTGAGGTTTACGGATCTTAATCAGAAAGCTTTTGTTGCGTCCCCTTTTTTAGCCCTTGGAAACTCTGCCCCAATATCGTCAAGCCCTCCAAACATCGGAGAGAGAAGTTCCTTCTCACACGTGACGAGGCTCGGTTTCGCAGCTGGCCACGATTCCCCCAACCTGAACAACGAGCCAACAAGCGTTCAAAGCAGCAGCAGCAACAGTGAAGTCACAAACGCAACCACAGGTAACCTCTGTTTTAGCTCTGCACATTCTTGTAAGATTCACTGATGATCTGTAAACTTGTTTTCAGGTGCAAGAAACACAAACATAACATCATTCGCAAGTGTAACATCAAGAACACCAACCGCACCAGTAACCATCAAAGAGCCTGGAAAGAGAGGGAAGAAAACAAGCCGAGTGCTTCTATCGACAACCAGTGTACGCCGCTACTGAAGGATTTGTGTGTATAAGCTTTTGCTTCTAAGAAAAACATAATAAAGAAAGAACCAGATAGTGTGGTGAGCAAGTAAACGCAAACTTTGGCTTTGTTTCTTTTCGGAACCCATATGTGACTGATTATGAAGGTGTCTGTCACAATTTACACCATTTACCACAAAATTACGAGACTCAATTATGATACTGCTGACTCAGAGAACACAGTAAAGCCCGGTGTTCACCATAAGCCACCCAAGCCATGGATTAGGGCATCCAATTGAAAAGACATTTTTTTTTCAGAAAAAAGTTTACTATACTTTTTGTTTACTATTAATATATACACAAATTTATATTTTGGGACTTTTAATAATGTTTATGAGTTCTTGTTAACATATTGATTAAGTATACTGTTAAATAATTACTAATAAAAATCTATTTTATAAGATAGTTAAAACTTTAAAAGATAAATCGATTAATTAGTTTGTTCTCTTATTTTATTGGTACAAAATTAGACTAGTCTTATTATAATTTCATTTATGATCATTTTTTTGTTATTGTTGTATTGGGAATATCAATAAGTAATTACTTCAAAAATATTGTTAAGATTTAGTTTAGAAAATCTTTATTTATCAAAAAAGAATTTGAAAATAAAACGAAATTAAAAGGTTCCTAAAATAATCTTGGTGATGATAAACTAGAAGAAAAAAAATATTTCTTTTCTTTCTCTTTTAATTTATAAAAATGTATTAAAAGATATTCATTTGTTATCTTACTATTAATAATTTTCTATAGCATAAGCGTTATGTATAAAAACAAAAAAAAAATTATGGATATTCAAATATTAGATTAATGAGAAGATTTTCTTAGAAGATTTCCAATTTAAAATTATTCGGATTTCTCTCCAAATTTAAAAAGATTTAAGTCAAAGATTTTCAAATTAACTTCAAAAAATTTAGAGCAAAATAAGAAAAATATCTTATAATGAACAATTTCTCATCACTATACTATTGCATTAAAAAAAATCTATTTTCTTAGTAGCTTTTATATGTTTTTGTTTTGTTTTAGTTTTAGATAATTGATTTTTTTTTCAGAATAACTAAGTGACATACAATCTTCATTGATGTTTTTATCTACTAAAATCTTTCATAATTTTTGTTTAGTAGATAAACTAAATTGTTAGATATCTCTTAATTTAATTTTGCTGTTTGTAAAGTTTTTCTTAGTTCTAGTGAATCATGTTGTAAGTGGTTTTTCTATTGATTTAAAATTAAAGTTTTTATTTGAAATCATCTAACCAAAATTCGAAACAAAGAATTAAAAAAAAAATTATCCTGTGCAAGCATAGGACATTACTAGTATGAATTATTAGCGATATTATGTAAAATGTATGATATGATAAGTGCATAGTTTAGAAATTTGTTTATGGTATTATAAAATGTCGCACCAGCACTGAGTAAGTTCCAAAAAGATTGGATAAAATATCTTCCAAGAGGGAGGATAACTCGCCGGCGATTTTCATTCTCACATGTTACAACAAAGCCTGACCTTATCCTTTTGAAAAATATCTTTTTTTTCTTTTTCAAACTTTTATCTTCTTTCAATTAGAGAGAGGAATAAAGTTTGGACCAGTGGATTCTAGTCCGTTGGATTATCAATTATTGAGCCAACAAAATTTAAGATTTACTAATATATAAATAACTTCACCTTTTTGGATTGAGTTTCTTTTGTTTAATAATCATATCGCTTATTTGAAAATTTATAACAATTTTTTATTCTTGGTAACCAAAAATATTAAAAATTGTGAACAAATGGAAAACAACATGGATCTGTTCTGCTGGCTATAAATATAGAATGAACTATTCCAAAACAGAACCAAATATCCAGTCCCTAAACCAATCTTCTTAGAGAAAAAAAAAAATAAGAAAGAAAAAAAGATGCAGGGAGCTTTGTGCATCAAACCAACCATACTTCCTCTTTCTTCACCACTTTCTTCACCAAAGCTCAATCTTCTTCTTCCTCAGACCATCACCAACACCAGATCTTCAAGACTATCATCACTCAGACCAAACGCATCATCTCCTTCAACCTCTGAATCTCTCACCGTCGACTACGATTCTCTCCTTTCGTAAGCCCTTCACTTACCATCTTCTTTTTCTTCTCTTCTTTCATCGACTGACTCAATAACATCTGTATCCTCAGTGTCTTTCCAGCCGAAGCATGCGAAACAATCAGCGGTTACGCATGCTCTGCTGACATCTACCCTGAAGTGAAGCTCGACACGAAGCCCGTCTCACGTCCCGTTGCTTCAGAGCCCGTAGACCGAGAATACCTAGAGTATGACAACTCCAAAACGTAAAGATCACATCTTTGAAACCCTTTCCTCTATTTACCTCAGATTCTCTCAGCTAGCGTTTTCGACTTCTGATTGTGTGTGTTTTGGACTTGGAAACAGAGTTTTCTGCGCGGAGGCCTGCGATGATCTTGGAGGAGAATTCTGCGAGCCTGACTATCAGAAAGATGTCTACTAGAAGAAGCAAGTTTTTTTATGTCATGTGAATATGTGCGTTGTATCTCTACAAGACTCTGTAACCACTCCTTAATACATGAAAGCTAGCTTCATTTAATCAAGATTCTAAGTTGTGAATCAGAATTCAGACCCAAGTCCCCGAAGTTAATCCCATAGTAATAATCATTTAAACACAAGATTATTAATCAAACTAATGAGAACATTTTCAGACAAGAAGGCTAAAAGATCATAGCTCTGCTCCAATGTACATTTACATAGCGAAAGGACTCAGCTAAATCAAAACACACTTTATGACCAGACCCAAGAGCAAGAGGGTGGGCAGAGATGCCACGACCCATAGACCCTTAAACAATATTAAAACAGTTACCTTACAAAAAGGGCCCAAATGATTATATAAAATTATCAATGTTTAAAATGAATCTGATAAAAATCTCAGATTTTTCAAAATTAAAGTTAATGTCATAGAGGGCCCAATTTTATTTTTGCCCTAGAGCTATTGAAAACATTGGGTCGGGCTCTGATTTGCTCTAGATCTTCTCCACCTCTTAGATTACGTCGGCGACTAAAGATGTTAGAGATGAATTAGTGATGGAGAAACATTGATATTGGAGAAGAACTTTCAATCTTTATTTTTTTGTTTGGTATTATATTTGGCAAAATTTTGATACAATTCTAACAGAATTGTAAAAAGTCCTAATCTTGGTTGATTAGTTAGATAGTTAATTACAGAGTTAATACATGTGTATAAAGCCTATAAGGCAACACCTGTACACTCTTTTGAGTCAACGAAGAAACATTTATCTTGCTTGTTTTTAGTCTGTTAACTACTAAAGAGTCTGTGAGGTGGATCTCGGAAGACGGAACGAAATTATGTAAGATATATATTGTCACAATGTCACATTTCATAATTCCTCTAAGGAGTTCATTTCACTCGTTAATTTCCGAGATTGAAACAAATGAAGTAGCCAACTTGCTTATGTTACTAACTGACCGAAAAATCAAGCTTCATAGATTTTAACATGTAATTATATACTTGCATCATATCTTTTGCAAAACTAAATTTATTATTTATAATGTCCGAAAATTTTAATTTTTTTTAAATGAATGAGCACTGATAAGATTTAATTTCAACTTTAGACAAAAACAAACAATACCAGGTTATATTTCACCTGATAGTTATATATATCTTTATATTTATATAATTATTCTATCCTTTGTAATACTATTAGATCGATCATATATATATTAGACATTTTTTTCTAAAAAAAATATCTTCTTTAACTATCTCTGGTCAACTTTTACATTGCACTATTATTTTATTAATTTATCCAATATTAATTTATAAAAAAATTACCGTATTTTTTACCATAAATCAAAACTTTTCCTTTTTAGTGTTTTCTCATACAGAAACTTTATAAAACTAGGGTATATATGGCAATAGAATATTCGCTTTTGACCAATAATCTTTTCTCGCAAGATATCAAAGCAGATAGAATTTGTCCAGTCTCTTACATGCAATGTATTCAAACAATGCAGCGTATTCACACCATTCAAACCTAATATAAAAGAGTTGAACTTTGAATACATGATAGATATGTAATTAAAGCAAATCACTAAAAATGGAAGAAAATATAAAATTTATGTTTTAATTTAATGCAAAATTGGTATAACAAAAAAAAATCAGTAGATACAACGAATAAGAAACCAAATCTAAGTGCTTTTAAGAACTTAACATGAACGGAAGATATTGGAACAGTTTGATCTAACAATAGTTGTTGTCTCTGAAAATAACGTCAGATTGGTTTTTCCAAAGTACTATAAATCGAGGTCCTCGTTTTTCTTTTCTTTTTCACACTTAAGATATCAAAAATCTACCGTCTGTTACGAAAAAATATACTCTCTTATTCATATTTCCTACTTTCTTAAAACCAAACCAAAACTTTGTGCCTGCTATGAATCTGATGATATGTCCATTGTTAGGAACGAGATGATTCATATGTACCAATGATTCTGTTATTTCCCAATTGCATTCCATATTCAATAATCAGAAAGTTCCTTGGTTTCCTCACCAAACTCATCCATGCTTTGCTTTCCAATAATATGAGGTCCAGTAAAATTCTTCAGTGACATAAATTTTCTTCTTTTTGTCACTCAGATCTTCTTTGCTTTTGGTAAAAAATATCTGAATGACGGAAAGAAGAAAATTTATGGTCACGATGGAATTTACTCTACTTATGACTATTAAAAATGGGAAGAAAACATTTGGTTTTTGATGAGTTTTATTTGGATTTGGTGATGAAACACATAAAACCTTCTGGTTGTAGAATATGGAGATCAATTGAGAAATGGATGAATTTTGCAATAATGCGGCCGAGTTTGTAATTGAAAATCTAGGATACATATGGCTACTGATGAAGAGCCCTTATGTGTGTATGTTCCCCTCCTTCTCTCTATGTTGTGCACTATCTTAAGCAGCTTACTTCAAACGACTTAAGTGGATCAATACGACTTTCTTACTCCATTTTTAATTAGAGAATAAGCTTACAAACAGTTTGCTTAACTCCATTATTCAACTCACAAGCGTCCTCATTTGCGTTATAACCAGAAAATGCATTAATAAGGCTGATTTTTCACAGAACAATTAAGGGAAAAAGAAATGGATGAAACTTTTGTTTTTAACTTTACTGATCTTAGAGACAACTGATCCAAGCATATAAAGCCTATTGATATTCTTCTTCCTCTTAGCCATCATTCATCTACCATTCTATAGCTCAATTTCTGCATTCAAGAGCTCTCCAAATTTTTCATTTCTCTTACCAAGATTTTGCTCTGTTTAAGAAACCGCCATTCACGCGAGATATCATCGAGTCCCTGGAGGTGTGATGTTATGGACTCAAGAGAGAGGAACGCATTTGGTAGCAAAGAAGGATTCGTTCAGCTTCTTTGCTGGAATATTGAAAAGTTTTAAACTTCAAAAAGGGAAAAGAACCTTTTGCAGAGAAAACGATAAGAAGTACGAAACGGCTTGAATCATCAAAAAAGGACATTAAAAGCTGGAATCACGAGGATAGTACAGGATAATAATCATACAAGCAGTACAGAGATTAAAAAGATAAAAAAAATTCCATTCAGAGTTCAATCCAAACCCTAAAACTTTAGGTTTTTTTTTTGTTTGTTTGAAAGATACTACTAGTATAATTTAGAAGGCCCCACAACTTTACTTTGTATTCATCATCCTTCATCACATCCTCTAGGTTCTCGTGACATCTCTCTCTTCTGTCTCTAACCGCCATTAACTCTGTCTCCTGTCTTCCTTTATTTTTGTACGGATACAACGGATATAAAAAAAAAAGCTTTAATTTTTGAGCTTTTAAAGAAAAAGAAAAGACAAAACAGTGGGGCCTATTCTTTTGCTCTCCTGCCTCTTTTCCTTTACCATCTTTTTTCTCTGTTCATTCTGCAAATCTCAATGTGTGTGCTTCCTTCTAACATCATCATCATCACCGAATAAAGATCCAAGATTTTCTTCTGCTGGAAACCAAAAGCTATCAACTTTAAACCTCGGACTATTTTCTGACTTTTGTCAGCCGAACTCACATATGATTCTCTGTCTGAAACCGTATACTAGCAAAAGCTTGACTAAAACCACCTGGAATCATCTTTTGCTCTTTTTGAGAAGATTACTCATGAAGAAAGGCACAAGTCTTTATAAGAAACGCTTTATCACAGCTTCAGGAGATAAACATAATGAGTAGGTTAACATTGCTAGAAAAGGTTGAAGTCATGTATCCAACAACCCCAAGTTCTCAAAGGTTAATTCAAACAACTCATTTGCAATTGCATACATGCTTAATTTGAAGAAAAAGAGAAAAAAGAAAAGAAAAAAAAACAGAGAAGAAAATTGCAGATTTAAAGGCTTAGTTCTTCTTCTAGCTCTGCTTCAAGAACTGCGACTCAGGATTAGCTCAGATCATACCAGCGTAGCCCGCTGTATCGAAAAGCACTGCTTTGATTTGATCAGGCAATATCTCCTGTCCTTCTTGGCATTGCTGATATACACACAAAAGAAAACATGTTACTACAAAAATCCTTGACAAATCCCAACTGTTTTTAACTGAAAAGTAGAATGATGCTGTTGTTCTCACCTCAGCTCGGAAAACATCCAAGGCAAACCCGTTGAAACAGCTGATCACGGCTTGCTGAACATCCAATCCAAGATTATCCAAAGCTTTCATGGTAGCCAGCAAAAGACCCGGTCTACGACCACAAAACATGTGTATGTTCACTGCTCTTCCTTCCCTTAATCTAACCTCAACCTGTGGATAAGAAAACGCAGAGTAAAACTACCAACCATGAAGCTTTGTTTTTGGTTTCTTCTTTTCGGTTTAAATCTAAACAAATTTTTAAGCCTTACTCTTGCTTGCTGGCCTTTAGGGCTTGGCAAAGAAGAGGGACATAACTCTTCCTTGACACGGCACGAAAGAGTCTGCGGTGTAGGCGTTAATGGATGGAAGCTTGATGAAGTTGGAGGCAAAGATCCAGGAGGAGTTGACTCAAGTTCGTTGTGAAGATCATTGATCCTCTGTAGAAGTTCCTTGAGATAATCAATTGCATCTCCAAGTATTGATGCTCTGTCCATCTGCAAATGTATACAAACCAAATCTTATCACAACCAAAGACAAAGAGTAAAGCAACAACATTCACAACAAACGCTATAATTTTGAGCTCAAGCCCTACAAAAGCCACAACACAACACAACCCTCTCCAACTTCAACGACGATAAGTAAATGATGAAGACAAAGCCCTTTAAGGAGATAAGAGAGAAAGTGATTGTTTACTTTGCTGATCTTGGGGACAACTGATCTAAGCATATAAAGCCTATCGTTAAGCTTCTTCCTCCTCCTCCTCTCAGCCATCAGATTCTTAGCAGGCATTCCTTTCTTCTTACCTTTACCTCCTCCTCCTCCTCCGTTCTGAACACTCTCCGCCGCTTTACCTCCCTCGTTCAGCTCATCAGACTCATAATTCAACCCTGAAACCTCAATCCCCGTCTCATCCATCTCCCCATCATCACTCAGCTTCCTCATCCCTGAGCTCTCCGAGTTCCCAATCCTGCTTCCAGAGCTCTGACGCATAGCTGCACGTTTCTGGAACAGAGTAGGCTGCGCACCAGACGATGCCAACACCTCTAAAGGCTTCAGAACTTTCGCTCTGTTCCCGGCGAAACCGCCACTCGCAGGACTCCCAAAACCTTCCAACTCCAACGGTGCGAACCCACCTCCGCCGTATAACGGAGCCGTGTTGTTGTTCTCCGGCGGGGGAAGCGACCGAGCAGACAAGAAGTCAGGGACGGAGCTCAGCTCCCGGTTCCCCAACTGCGTCAAAGAACCGAACCCCATGGAGATCGGAGCTTGGATTTGGGCGAGGAAACCGGAATCAGACCCGAACTCGAAGGCATTGTCGAAAGGGTTTGTGGAGGAAGGAACGTTGAGGAGACAAGATTTGTTGGTGGAGGCTAAGAAGGAAGGCTGAGATGGGTCGAGGCTGAAAGCTTGAGAGGGAGAGCAAGAGGAAGACGAGTCAATGGACTGATGAAGAAGAAGACTGTCGTTGGGGTTGAAAGGGAAACCACCGAGAAATCTGAAATCTTGCTGGCTCTGTAACATCTGGAGATCTTGTGGGTGTGGTGTGTTACTGAACCAGTCACCTTCGAGCATAGGCTTGAAATGAGAAAGAGAAGCTCCACCGTCTTCTTGATTCCTACCCCACGAAGCCTCCCCGTTCTCCTCCTCCTGAATCCGTTCTCCTCCTCCTCCGCCGCCGCCTAACCATACCGCACCGCCGTTTCCGTCGAGAACCATTTCAAAGTTGAGAGCTTTAAACCTGAATTTTGCAACAACAAAAAAAGTGCGTTGAAGACAATTCTACAGAGAAGAAAAAGTTTGAATTTTCGTGAATCACGAGGAATCCATGAGGTGGGCTAATCAGAAAAGAAGCGAAATCTCAAAAAAGAGGGATTTTGGAGAGAGAGAATGATAGATTCAGAGCTTCAAATTAATTGAAAGAAAAAAAAAATTAATTTGATTTAGGTATATAGTGGATTCAATTTTTGGAACCATAACTTTTTTCTTTTTTTCATTCAACACTTACCCCAGATTTCTCGTGACTTGTTTGCTTCTTCGTTACCGTCGTCTCACCGTCACTGCTCCATCTTTGCTTAATTTTGCTTATCTCTCTCTCTTTCTCTCTCTCACTGTCTCACTGTTTATATAGTGACAGTGTGCAAATAAACCAGTGATGATGATAAGTCTTTTGTATTAGCATCAGCTAATGGCGTTAGCTTATGTACTAACTAATCCATGCAACGCGTGTCCTCCATGCACTTATGTAACGGATATTATTACCTAATTATGAGCCAATTAGTTTAATTGACTCCTTTAACGTCATTATGCTTAAATTCAATACTAGTATTCAGATAAGTTTCTCCGAAAATATTATTCAGGTAACGCATCCCAAGTTCACAACCTTGATTTTTTATTCATCTATTTCAACTTAAGTTCTTTTTACGGGATCACATAACTATTCTACCAATAAAAAATCAATGAAATGTTAATATATATATTCATTTCAGTCTGACGGTTTTATATTATAAATATTAAAGTTTAGATATAAAATAAATAAATAAAGTGGAAATGGTACAAAATGACTCTTTTCGACGATTTGTAGCTGATATATAACCGACAATAAAGAAGTTCCACGCAAATAATATTTAGACCACTATTTAACATTTTTATTTAACTATTTAACGTTTTTTTATACTTTTGCTACTATTTTACCTCTACCTTGCTGTCATTTTTTTTCTCATCTCTCAATGTAATCTTCTCAACTCATTTTTGTTTTCTTTTATATCACAGTCGTCCATCTCTCTCATATGTATCTCTCCCATTAACATTTATGGTCTCATCCAACATAGTTTTATCAAAAACAGTAATAAAAATAAAAACAGTATTGAAAACCTTTCATTCAAAATGAAGCGGGCATAAGAAGTCAACATAACTCAACGAGTTGGGTTTTGAACTTGACTGTGTTTTGATGCTTCTTTATCAACCTTCTAACATTCCAAAGGAAAAAAAACAACAACACATCTAATGACGAGAAAGAAGAACAGTTTGGAAAAACTTTCGTTCGATGTGAATCGGATATACCAACCAACTCAGCGTGAGCTGATGAGTTTGAATTGATTTCTCGTGAAACATTCTAATGCAAACAACAACGTCTCTGGTGGCAATGGCCAGTCCCAACCTAGTTTCTTACTCTTAGAGCTTCGACCAAATAGATGATTTTTGAAGATGTGAATTTGATTGAAGAAGATAATGAGCTACTGCTAGAACTCATCGATTCGTAAGTGACTTCCGCTTCACTACTGTAACTTAACTTACTTCAAACTTAATCCAACATTTAAACCCAAAAAAAAAAGAAAAGCAGACCACTACCAGAACTTAGCATCATGCCATAACTCGATCTCTTCCAAATTTACTTGACAAACTTACAAAAAAACACGTATTCATCTTTATCTGGCAAAGTCTCTTACCTATACATAACACACATGATAACGATTCCATGAAGATATATGCGGGCTGGAGTTATTTGAATTAGGCCCAGCTCTGTCTGGCCTCTTATTTCAGCTTTTCAGTCTTGTTTTTGACTTTCATATCATACATGATGAGACCCCCCAATTAAGTACCGAACTAGGCGAAGACGAAGAGGAACCAACCATGCATGCCCATCGTTCAGGATCAACCGATATATGACGAAGAGAGGCTACGAACTAGCATGTGGATCGGAGCACCTGATGGAGCATGACCGTACTGCGCGCATCAAACTTGGTAATGGTGATCGCGGACCAGCCGATCACTCACAAAGACTAAACTTTCCGACTGTTGGTTAGTTTGGACCAGTGTTCAAAACTCGAGCTCGACAAACACATTCAGAAACCGGAAGTTGTAAGCCACGCCACTCGACCAACTCCATCTGTTTCATCGTCAGTACTCATCATTATCATCACTCTCCCTCATTGATCATCATCGTCCAGTACGGTAACGTCAAGCCATCACGGATCAATCACTATCTCTTGAATTCCGATCCAACCCACTCAACGGTTACTTGTCACTTAAAAGCCAAAGATCAAAAGATTCAAAACTATCTGAATCTGCTATCAATACAACCGCTTTCATTACTCGGAATTCTGGACCAACTTCATCAAAAGATTCAAAACAAAGCAACAATCTTTTTCCTAATAATCTTTTATTTAAGACATTTTTTTTAGTACATCAGAAAAATCGTCGCTCTACAATACGGTAAACGAACAATATTGTCGCACTAATTCAGTTTTAATCTGATTTCCTGACCAATGACAATATAAATAAACAAATAAGACAATTCTTTTAGAAGCACTTCATTATATGAAAGAAAGAATGGGAAGTGAAGACAGATGCATTATATCATAGATGCATCGATGAGAGAAGGGAGCCCTGAAGATACGAACATGAAGATGGGAGAAATTTGCTTGCATGTGTAAGTAGCTCTATCAACTCCTCTCCTTGTCCCTTCAAAATGTAAACTTCTTCATCAATCTTCTTCACCAGTGAGCTGTTGCAATCTGAAAACAGAACCTTCACAACAGGGCTTAGCTCCAATGTCGAACCTGCTTCATCTCGGCTCGAGCAAAGACCAGTCGAGGACCAAGAGTTTGGATTCAGGATAACGATCCGGAACAGAGGCGATTTGGTTGTCAAGTCTTTGACCAACACATGAAATGATAACTCTTCTTTGGCGCATTCCACTAGCTGATTGGTAAACATTCTTTCCAATGTGTACTTCCTGAATACATCAGAGGATTCACCGGTCGCTGACGATGTGGAAATACAGCACTTGAAGAGTCTAACTCCACCATCAATGGGTTTATCGTTGCTCCCGCCGCCAGAAGGATAGGCTCCAAGTGGAGATGAACACTCTGGGCAAGCCAACTCAATCCACTCGACATTTTTCGACACATTCGATGCTTTTGCCATAAAAACATCCTCAAGAAACCCATCAAGAAGAAACTTCTTATCAAGTGTAAGTGTCTGATCCAACCGAACACTCTCGTAAGAGCCAGGTGAGTCATGTACACAGCATCCAGGCAGTGATGATGCCTTATCTCTACAACGCAGCAACGAGTCAACCACTTGACCATGTATACTCCCACCTCCATTCTCATGGCTGTCAGTTTCTCCTCCACTTCTTCTAGATTCCATTTCCACTCCACCATGATCACAGCTCAGTGCTAAAGTTGACTCAGCTTGGTTATCGACTCCAATTTTATCAGACAAGATACACTCTATGAGATCATCCTTGCTAAGCAAAACAGTTGTAGCACTAAGCAGACAAACCCCACTAGAGCATGTATAAGAGTTAGTGTACTTAGCTACCATCTTCTCACTGATATCTCCAAACGAACAACAGCAAGTACCAAACCAGTTATCAGCTGATTCTCGCCAATTAACAGACGGCATTTCTGAGAAATCGAAAAGGGCTTTCTTCGTTAGTTTAGTTGAGCAGTTTTTGCAGTGTAGATCAACTCCTCCCATTGAAGTTAGAGTCTTCAGATCATAGCCCATCACTAAAGGCGCCGACTTTTCTCTATCTTCGAGAGAATCAGTCACCAAACTGAAATCGGAGACTAGAGGATGATCAACGGGGAGTAACAGAACAAGTCTAACCTCGATGTGATCGTCCAAAGCTCTGAAATTTACAGGGGATTCAGCATCCAGCAAAACCCTAGGAACAGGAACACGAAGAGAAACAACCTCTTCTCTTTCGTTATCTTCGCTCCTGGCTTCCTCATCGATCCATGTGACGAGAAGCTGAGATTTCCCGAGGACAATAGATACATCGAGACTCTTGCAGTGAATCTTAGGGCTAGTTTCAGAATCGAAAAGAAACAAACGAAGATTCGGTGAATGAGACTGAGCTTCCCATGTGTACCGCCATTTCCTCTGGGTTTTAGGGTTTTGCTCCATTGAAAATGGAAAGTGCTCTGTTTCGAGTTTTCCATTTGGTTGAAGGTATTTTTTGATTGTGTAAATGGGCTTTAATAATATTAGCCCAATAACAGTTTTTATTTGGGCTTAGACGGATCAGCTTAGCCCTATGATGAATCAGAATCACGTGCACCCACGTGACAGAAGAAAAGAGAGATACTGTTGCTGTAGTAAAACGAGACAGAAAAGAGTAAAGAGAGACAGAGGGATAGAGCTTGCTTTGTCTGAAGATTGTCCCCTTCCATAAAGAAGATGACAAAACAAAAGGTGTTTTGATTTTTTCAGGATTTTAATTAATACTTACTTACCCAATAATTTCACACTGATTAGTTATCTTAATCGTGACTGAAACCCAGCCTTTGAATTGTGGATCAGTAAAGCCTGCGAAAACGATGTCGTTATTGCCTTTGTTGTCCCTTCAAATCTAGACAAACCTTTTCCATTTTATTACGTGATTAAAAGTTAAAACCTACCCAACCAAAGTTAGTGGCCACTAACATGAACTCTTTTTCTTATTTTATTTCTTCTTTTATCTTTCGGTTTTTGGGTCAACCACTTTTCAGTGAATTTGGCTTTTTGAGAATCTCTGTCTTATCCAAGATTCTCTCCTCTTCGTTCTTCTTTTTGTTCTATTGTTTTTAATTCTTATCCAGTTGCTAGGGTCTTTAGTACATTGGTCGATTAAATGGATCGAGTAGTACAATTATTTGGGTCTAAAACTAGCATCCAGTCACAGTCTAGGAAGTGTGAATGGAGTAATAAATTTAGTAGAGTACACGTAAGAGAAAAAAAATAAATATAAAATGTAGAGTAAAGTTAGCATAAAACTTTTATCTTTTGCTATCTAGAGTAAAAATCTACTCTACTTTTTTATTGTTCTTTCTTTTTCAGCTGGAAAATATTTTCACTTAATAGTTTTCAATTAAATGAAAAGTAAGAGTAAAATTAGGTATAAAATAGTCTGATTCTTTTCTTCCCCTCTTAACACTATCATCCAGTGACAGCCTTAGAAATTCCACAAACAAATTTTGCGTAACATATATATATATATATATATATCAATTTTTCATTCTAATATAATTCAGTTACCATCTAAAGCCTTACATTGAGAGAAATATATTGTATGATTAAGTATTAAAACATCATAAATTACATTTATTCATTGTCATTTCCCTTGATCTAAAGAAGAAATTCAACGGAACTTTACAAACTAAAATCTACCTTTTCCTTCGAAATCATATTTAAAGACATGCACATAGCTTCGCCATGTGGAAAGTGGAATGGACACATTAGGTTTAAACAATATAAAAGAATAATTAAAAGAGGGGAAAGAGGAAAAATATTTTAATAAAATGGGATCTTGGTAGATATATACTCTAAACTCCGCGCAACCTTTTCTCTCGTTGTTTCCCATGATAAAAAGCTTAAGCATCTTGGACCATAAAATTTTCAAATTCACGTCCAGATAGTGATTAAAAAGAGGAAGACGAAAGATGCTGAGGTCATTCACAAGGTAAGTATAACACTCGCAAGACATGATTATAATCTATTATCAGTCACCTAATTAAATAGATAATTAGTCTCCGTTTCAATTTTTCTTCTCCGTGGCTTCTCTTCGCAGAAACTTCAAGCTCATTGTAAAAAATGGTTCAACCTCCAAGCCAATTATCTCTACGCTCCTATATTCAACGTCTTCTTCAAGGTTGAATCTATATATATTAGTGTCTTTAGTTATTAACAAAGTTATATCTCCTGATCTGATTTTAAACACGTGAAATCTTCTAACTCTTTTACCCCAAATATTTATTAGAAGGTTAGAAGGCAAAGTCGCGGTTATAACAGGCGGAGCAAGCGGCCTAGGGAAGGCCACGGCGGAGGAATTTGTAAGTCAAGGTGCTCGTGTCGTTATTGTAGATATAGACGAGGAGGCTGGTCGTGTGGTCAAGACCGAACTTGGCTCAACTGCACATTTCATAAAATGTGATGTCACTGTGGAGGAACAAGTCGCTAAAGCCGTGGAAACCGTCTTGGCTAGCCATGGCAAGCTCGACGTAATGCTCAATAGCGCCGGAATATCGTGTAAGAATATTTTTATTGAGAATTATAATCTGAATCTCGTTTTGTATAACAATCTGCAATATATATATAGTATAGGAAAACTTTGGTTTTTTGTAAAAAAAATTATGTGAGAAAAATTGTTTTCGTATTTTTACGATAGAATAACAACAAAACAACATATTCATCAGAGATTCACCATTTATTTTTTTAGAGAAATACCCTCAAATACCACACTTTCATGTTTTTGTGACAAAAATACCACACCAAAAGTAAAAATGACAAAAATAACATTTATTTAATGGTTTAAAGATAATTAAATTAATAAATTTGGGTTCAAAAGTCATTAATTAGGGTTTAGATTTTGGGTTTTAGGATTTATGTTTAAAGAATTGAGAAGAAACATATGAAAATAAATCTATAATAGTCTTTTTCTTTTTAAAAAATGTTATTTTTGTCATTTTCACCTTGGTGTGGTATTTTTGTCACAAAAACATAAAAGTGTGGTATTTTTGAGAATTACCCTTTATTTTATCATAACCTAGTCGCTAGTCAAATATCTTCAGATTGCTGATGTATTAGTATTTAGTAACCAAACTATTTCGTTACAAATCTTTACGTCAGAATTGTTACATTATGCAGTTAGCAACAAAAATGTTGGACTTCAATGGTTTTGGTTCATGAGTTGTGAGTGAGAACAATGTTTTATAGATGTGGTATATGAAGTCTATTCAATAAGTAATCACATCTTTTTGAATCATTAATTTTTATATAAAAATACCTAAAACATATCCGACAATTAAAATGTGATGAATCTCGGATGCGTGGTACATCTTTCCCGTAACGTGGTGGAATGGTGTTTATTTATTCTGAAATATCTTAAACAATAATGCAGGCTCCATATCACCACCAAGCATAGCGGACCTAGACATGGACATTTACGACAAAGTGATGCGTCTCAACGTACGAGGCACCGTCTTAGGGATAAAGCACGCGGCTCGAGCTATGATCCCCGCTGGATCGGGCTCCATCCTTTGCCTCTCTAGCATCAGCGGCTTGATGGGTGGTTTGGGCCCACATGCATACTCAATCTCTAAATCCACGATACCAGGTGTAGTCAAGACTGTCGCTGGTGAGGTGTGCAAGCACGGCCTAAGGATCAACTGTATATCTCCCACGGGAATCCCAACGCCTCTAACGCTGAGGATGTTTCAAGAGGCGTTTGCGGGTCACAACATTCCGGAGGAACAGATTGTAGCGATTGTGAACGCGACGGGAGAGTTAAAGGGAGAGAGGTGCGAGGAGAGAGATGTTGCTAAAGCGGCTTTGTATTTGGCATCTGATGATGCTAAGTTTGTGACGGGGCATAACCTTGTTGTCGACGGTGGATTTACTTGTTTCAAGTCTCTTAATCTCCCTTTTCCTTAATATTCAAGCTAACTTAAGTATCTTATTTGTATTCCAAATTTCCAATGTCAACTTAGCTGTTTTAGAATAAATATTGATATGCCTTTTTGTAATCTATGGGATATGATACGGCTGGTGTTATAAAGTTCGCTTCTCTTTTGAGTTTATATCGCTTTCTACATTCTCCAATATATATTCTTTTTTTGACTCAAAATGTTCATTGGTATGATTTTAAGTTGATTGTTTTTGGTTATTTCAATTTCACTTATTTGAGTTGGGTCTTCAAGTTTTTTTTTATTTGATTTTCAACTCAAATTAGTGGGTTCCATCGGGGTTGGACGAAACCGTTGCTCCGTGATATGTCTGGAGTAAGCACGAGTTTCATGCGACCATGTGGAGAAGTAGTTGAAGATTCATTCCACGTTTGATGTGTGCGTGAAAAGAGTATAACTACAAGTCTACAACCCCAAACCGTGATATAAGTCAAATCAAAGCGTGAAAAGAGTAAAATTACAAGTCTATAACGAAATTTCTATAGCTTTTATCTAAAAAAGAAAAAACATCGTTCTTTAGTAATGAATCTTAATATGGGGATAAAAATTTAGTCACGGATGCTTAGACTTATATATATGGTGATGTGCCCAGTGACCACAATGAGATAATTTTGTAGTCTATCATCACATGTATAATAGTAATATCTCGTATTAATGTTGACGTTATAATTGAGTCTCGTGGCTCCCCGCCACTTAATCAAGCTCTTCTGTCTGTTTGTTTATCATAAATACACGTCATCGAGACAGAACGAAAACTGGAAACTCATAATATTCTCTCAAAGAAGCAATCCGTCCATGGCGGCCTTACTGGTCAGATCCATCGCTAGGTGACTAAAACTAAGATCATGATCTCTCAGTTACTTCATTACGAAATTTGTATCGATCATTTTGATTACATGATCCGCTTACTTTTTATTACAAAGGTTTGAAAGTCAGTTTTTTTTTTAATTTCTTCTTATCTTTATTTTGACAGGACCGTTAAACGGCCAGCAGCAATATCAGCCTCTTACTCGACAGGTGTTGGATGTACTTATACGAGGCAAGTTTTTTACCCTGAATCGAATCGATCTCATAGTGCCTATTTATGATATTGTATCTTTTAAAATTCACATTTAAATGGAACAGAACCGAGAATTGATCTAACTCAATGACTCTTCTTGACTCTTGGTCAGATGATCGATAATACGTCAACTTAATTCGGATTGATTATGCTTTCCTTCTTTTTTATTGTTTATCCTAATGTATGGTACGGCGACACTAATATACAAATCAGTCATAACAACTTTAGGTTATTTTTATAACATTAATGTTACCCAGCAAGAAGCTAGAAGGTAAAGTAGCTCTCATAACCGGCGGTGCAAGCGGGCTCGGCAAAGCCACCGCCGGCGAGTTTCTCCGGCACGGTGCTCGGGTCGTGATCGCGGACGTAGATGCGGAAAGCGGGATTAAAACCGCTAAGGAGCTAGGCTCGGCGGCGGAGTTCGTGCGGTGCGACGTCGCTGTGGAGGCAGATGTCGCCGGAGCCGTGGAAATGACGGTGGCGAAGCATGGGAAGCTAGATGTGATGTATAACAATGCTGGGATTGCGGGACCCATTACTCCGGGGAGCATATCGGAGCTTGATATGACGGAGTTTGAGAAACTTATGAGGGTTAACGTTATTGGCGTTGTCTCCGGCATTAAACACGCCGCCAAGGTTATGATTCCCGCTGGATCGGGATGTGTTTTGTGCACTTCAAGCGTAGCAGGTACTAATATTAATCAAAAGTTTTGAATTATTTAGAAACATCATAGCTTTAATATGCATGAATAGAAAACTATGCAAAATTAATATCTCGATTTATGATCTTGATCTCATATTATTACATTACACAAAGATAACGAACGAATGGTACATTATATGTTTTTCGTATCTTAACGTATTCTCGAATCAAGCTCAGTTTTGTTTTGTTTTTACTCTGACCATCTGGTCAACACTCATTATTTGACTTCTGTTACAGAGAGCTTTTCCCAAATGACCTCATCTATTTGGTCAATTGCAAAAGTGT